>RQTK01001266.1:61128-84465 GCA_003991915.1 Elysia chlorotica
AGAGAGAGAGAGAGAGAGAGAGAGAGAGAGAGAGAGAGAGAGAGAAAGACAGTGAGAGAAAGAGAGGGAGAGAGAGAGGGGAGAGAGAGAGAGAGGGAGCCTCCTCCTCTTCCTCCTCCTCCTCACCTCGTATTTGAGCTCCTTTCATGTTACGTAATTTGTCTTAGATCACTTATAGTTATTACCCTATAGTATTTCTCTCCCTATATCTTCTTTACCTTATCATTTCTTGTCTTTTCCCTTTTCTAATAGAATCTTAGTTCATTTATATTATATCACCGTTTCGTATCTCAAATCACCGTATCTTGCATCGTCCTTTCTTATCTCATGTTATCTTATTGCATATCATCTTATCTCATATTATCATGTCTTATCTTATGTTATCTTATCGCATATCATGTTATCTCACATTATCCTGTCTTATTTCATGTTATCTTATCGCAAAACATTTTATCTCACATCATCATATCTCATCTCATATTATCCTATCGTAAATCATCTGATCTCACATTATCCTATGTCATCTCATGTTATCTTATTGCATATCATGTTATCTCACATTATCCTATCTTGTCTCATGTTATCTTATCGCAAATCCGCTTATCTCACATCATCCTATCTTGTCTCATGTTATCTTATCTTATAATCATCTTATCTGACATCATCCTATCTTGTCTCGTGTTATCTTATCACAAATCACCTTATCTCATATTATCCTATCTTATCTGACATTATCATACCATATCTTATGTTATCCTTTTGCATATCATCTTATCTCATGTAATCGTAACGCAAATCATCTTATCTCACACCATTCTATCTTGTCTCATGTCATCTTATCTTGTCTCATGTTATCTTGTCCTCCCCGACTGACCAGCTCCCATCGCCGACTGGGGCCCAAAGATCCAGGACGAGTTTATAGCCGTTTACCCAGCACTCCCTTTGGCCGGACATGACGTCAGACTCGAGTGCTTCGCCTACGGAACGTAAGCTAAAAATAGGTTATTTACTATCGTTTCACCGCCTGGTATTGTGCAATGATAAATTCATGTTACTTGACATACATCACCTAATCTCTTTATAACGTTAAGGTATTGCTGTTATCATAGAAATGAGTCTAGATGCGATCAAGACTTGCTCAAGGAACTTTTCAACACTGAGACAGGGAGTCTTACAAGAAATAAAAATTTGGAATAATGCATTATGCATTTATCGTAGCTAAGTCTGAAACGCAACTTGTCTCATTTTGTAAGGGCCCCTATATACATGTGTTCATTAAGGAGAGCATACAACTTTTATCGTCTTGGCACCTGTCTACAATATAATATAATTCCCGACGCTGGACTTTCAGAAAGTAACAAACCAAACAACTATGACGTGGTAACTTTTCCATCTCTGCTACAGATCAACTTCCGAATTCCGGTATTCTTGGGTGCGCGAAGGGAGGGGACTCCCACAGAACGCCGTGTTGGGCGACCATAACAGAGTTCTCGTCCTTAGAGAAGCAACTCTTGACAACCAGGGAGTCTACACATGTCACGTGAGGAGGGAGGCCGATTCGGACAAAAAGTCTTTCGACCTCAAACTTGGCGGTAAGATATTTCTCGCTCGACTATTGGTCTCAGATATTATTATACTATCAAATGTTTGTTTATATTATTTCGTTAACAAATATTTAGCTTGGTGATAAACATTTTTATACATTTGAAACTAGAAGACAATATAGTTTTTTTCTGTTTTAACAATGACGTTAAAGTTGAGGTATATTTTTAGATTTTACATATTTTGGAGATAAGATTATTCTTAACACACCCTACTCTTGGGGGCAATTTTTTTTAAATTTGTCCTTAGATGAAACATCAGTGTTTATAATGGTATTGGAGGTACAATTGTTAGGAAATATGTAATTAAGATATATGGTTGTTAATTTGAAGTTAATATTTTCTAATTGCCAATAATATTAATCATAACGTTTTGCACCCCTGGCAACGAAGTTAAAACGTGTATTGCTATTTTAAGAATTTAATAATCTAACGATATATTTTTTGGTATACCTTAAATTCAAATATTGTTCTTATAGGACACAAGTGTTAAACAGATATAATTGTTTTTTTAAGATATTTAACATAACGATAAGTTGTTTTTCATACACAAGAGGTTGGGGGATAGGATTCTTCTAACTTAACAAAGAAGGTTCTGATAATGTAGGGTTTCTTTTATCACATACTTTTTTGGAGTTACGATTTTTTTAAATACACCTTTGGCTTGGATGTTTCACGCTCCTTATTTAGCGATGAAGAGGTTAAAACTATAATTTTGTCACCATAGGACATTCATTATACACCTTCTTCATTGATCTTTTGGTTTTAAAAATACTAATAAACTGTTTATATCTACTATAAAACTGTTTTTACACGACTAAAAAGTTTGAGAATTCGGAAATGAATTTTTTGCAAGTATGTACCCATTGCTCATCGCTCATCGATCAATTATTTGATTCACCACCCCCCCAACTTTCAACCCACTGAAGCCAAGCCGTACTTCCTAACGCCGATCCACAACCAGCACGCGGACATGGGCTCTTCTCTGACCTGGAGGTGTGACGCCCGGGCCAGCCCCAGCCCGACCTTCACGTGGGTCAAGAACGGCCGACCCATTGTGTCGGACCCCAAGCGGTTTGTCAGGGTATGTTTGGAGATCCAGTCTATGTGCTTTCTGTACCATAGTGCTCTAACTCAGTGAATTCTTGAACATCGGCTGTCAGAAAGTGAGTCTTCTGGAGGGTCTATAACGCCTAGCCCATTGTGTCTGACCCAAAGCGGTTTGTCAAGGTATGTTTGGATATTCAGCCTAAGTGCTTTCTGTACCATAATGCCCCAACTAGGACGCCTAAGCAACATCTTGAATATCGGATGTCACAAAGTGAGTCTTCTGGTGGGTAAATAAGGGCTGGCTATTGTGTTTGGTCCCAAGCGTTTTGTCAGGGTATGTTTGGATATCCAGCCTAAGGCTTTCTGTACCATAGTGCTCCAACTCAGTGAATTCTTGAACATCGGCTGTGAGAAAGTGAGCCTTCTGGAGGATCATGTCGGACACAAACCGGTTTGTCAGGGTATGTTTGGATATCCAACCAACTATGACGCATCAGCGACCCTTCAATGGCTTTATAAATCTGCAAATTTCGGAAAAATTCAGAAGAATTAGCATAAGTAGTATGATATTGCTACACCTCCGGGTTTAGCCAATATGTCACCCAATCATCGGAGAGACTGAATTGTATCATAGTATACCGCAATCCCTCTTAAAGGTCATTGAAGTAATTTATGGTTGGTTGTCTCAGAACCTCCATTTTATCATATGTGAGACAACAAGCGTAAACCAGGCCCAGGTCGGACATTTGACTTTTGGAGTTGTTGATAGCGTGTTAGAAAGCATTAAATGCATTTTAAGAGCTTGGAAAAAGCATAACTCTGCCATTTCTTGAACTTAAGGTATTCAAATTATATTATAGTTGAAAAAGGTCAATATATAGCATTTTTTAAGTTTTAGAGGTCCGTAGTTCAAAACATATATTGGCGACTAGTGCCTGATTCACCCTGGTTGCATCACATATAGAGTACACACACACAAAGGTGATTCTACGAGTTGCCCTACATGCATATTGGCTCAATTCTTAGGTGAAGTTCCATTTTGCTTTATACGTCTCCATAATATCATTCACCGGAAAAAGTCAGAAGAAGCTCGCCTTACTGAAACCAATAAATTTCTCCCATGATTGTCCAGGTAAACAACAATGTCCTGGTGATCAGCAAGCTGGACCCTGACCTTCACAACGGCATGTACCAGTGCTCCGTGTCCAACATACACGGCACCTCGCTCTCGGAGGGACAGCTCAGGGTGCTGGGTAAGCGAACTAGATTAGAGACAAAAAAAATTGAAGTTTAAGCTCCTGTAATGTGAGGGTTTTTTTATTTTATGGTGGGTACTAAATTTAAGTGGGACTTTTTTTTTGTTTTTTTTTTTTGTAGTGTCTAATATTTGTGTGTTTTTTTTTTTTTTTTTTTTTTTGGGGGGGGGGGGGGAGGGGGAGATATGAACCTTCAATGCCACGTTAGAGGATATGGTAAGATAAGGTTGAATATTGGAAGGGGTGGGGTGGGGGTAAAGGCTAGAAATTTAGGGAAAAAGAGAAAGAATTATGATGAGAAGAGAGGTTGCTTAATAGGGTTTTATACCATGCGCTGTGAAGATTTGAAAGAAGACATAAAATCTTAAGGCCATAAGTAAGGAGAATTGACATTCTTATGCATAAACACAAGGTCTCTTCGGAAAATAGAAGAATAGAGGGCTTTTGATGTCGACCTGTTTTCTTCACGGAGTTGACAAGTAAAAAAGTTTTGAAAAGACTCATAACAAAGGGCACATGATTCTCATCGAACAATTTCACCAGAACTGGCCCCAAATTTCTACAAGTTCCCAACGCCGCCATCGACAAGAGCCCCACTCTACGGGAACGCCACATTGCCTTGCAACCCTGAAGGGGCCCCAGCCTCCAAGATCACGTGGTTCCGTAACGGCGTGGAGATCAACGTGGCGGACGGCGGGACGTACTCTATGGTTCCGGGTGGGCGTCTCCAGCTGACTTCAATTCAGCCCAGTGACGCCGGGCGATACACATGCAGGGCCGAGAACTCGTTAGGCGTGGCCGAGAGTAGTACGGAGCTCTCTATCGTTGGTGAGTAGCCTACCTTAGCTGAAACAGGCTTAAGATCCAGATAAGATGTTATGTTATGTTAAGTTAAGATAAATCTTCATCTGCTAATTTAAAGGAAATTCGACTCGGACATGATTTTACACATACAAGAGATATAATAAACTAAACAACGTTGCACAAAGTCGATATACATTTTTTAGATACCCAGAACATTACATAAATTATGACCCAAGACTTTGCGACCCGCTTGACGATAACGGATGACGTACTCGTGCTCCGTAGACACGAGTTTTTCTGATTGGCCCTTCAAGTCTAGGATAGAGACGCCTTCCCTATAGTCCTTGTTTTCGAAATTGTCTCCGTTATTGCAAGGTCTTAAAAAATTCTATGTGTAGACTCTACACAAAATTGTTGTGCAGAAAACGCTCAAGGCGAGGCTGGAAGCTCCCTATAGTCGATGAGCACTTAAATTAGTGTTCTATTTTTAGACGCTACACTAATTGTAATCTGAGAACATTCTATGGGGCAGGGAGTTAATTAAAGTGTGTCCCATGCTCTGTGACCGAACAGTAAGGAGCCAAACGTTCTAGTCCTGATTAATTGCTATTTGTAAACATCATTGTGAGGTAGGTTGCCATTAATTAGCTTGCCTCACTTAATTTTCGCCGTATATTCAGAACTTTAGCTACCCATTCTTTGATGGGTTGACGCGGTGGTTCGATCTTAAGTTATAAATTTATTTCTGATTGTATAGACCAAGCTGTAAAAAGATCGATTACGAATACAAAGACTGATATTGAGAGGCATATCTGCTGCGGCATTTCATCTTGAGTCTATTCTTGACTACCGGGGCCAATTAACGAATGACGCTTTTTTTAAAGACGTGCCAAATTAACCCAAATCTATAACTGATAATGATGTTTCTATTTCATCATCTAATTATTCGCTTTTGGTTCACAGAGTCTGTATTTATATTCCTGATATTCTGTACCGGCTTCCAATTGGTCCGTGGTAGAACGCAGACCGTACTGTCGTCATAGTCTTTTAAATAGGTCTTTTCTCAAATCATCCAACTAATCATTAAAAAGGTCTACTTACTATATGTAGTAATAGATGATCCTAGCCTTGATTTTTTTTATATTTGATCAAAATCAACCATTAATGACTGAAGTCTAATCAACTTTAACGGTTCTAATAATTAGACTTGTGTATTTATTTTTACGAAAACGAAGATCAGGGTATAAGTTTAAGGCTTTGTGTGACTTACCTCTAAAATAAACGTTTAGAAGCGCGAGTTTTGGCGCAGTTGTGTCCAAACGTTATTATCATGTTGATCTAATTAAAATTATGAAACCTTTCTACCCAGCTACGAGACTAGCTTCACATTTTGTCATACCAGATTATTGTTTTGCTTTTCAATTTGTTCATTTGTTTATATGAACTATGGGTGAGTGGGCGAACTGGCGCAGTTGGTAAAAAATCGGGCTCCCGATCGGGGTAATTGGTTCGAAACCCACAACCAGACGAACTTAGTTTTTCTGATTGTGTCCCCTACTGGTTGTGTCGGTGATAGCATCATGTAAACGGCTGGAACAGGAATCGTGGTATCATCGTACTGTATCTGTGTAGAAGCACGTAAAATTGTCACACGTCAATATTCGGATTTGTCAACGTCATAGCCTAGCTGTTGGCGTTGGAAATCTAAAAGATCAATCAGCTAAACCTAGTTATATACATGGTACTGCGATAAACTTCACTCCACATTCTGAACTTGATTTCAAAAAAAATTAGTTTATGATGAAGCATATTAAAGCAATGAATCCTCAAACTGTATCTTTACTTGATAGACTCTATCCTAGCTTAATGTCTCTCAGGTCTAAAAATATAATCTATGTGGCTTTTATACTAAAGTGAAACAAAATGTACAGCATCTCAAAAAGTTCAATAATGTTAGTCGATATTATATAAAAAAAAAACTGTTCTTAAAAAAAAAAAAATCAGGAATCTGCATTTGATTCACTGTAATTCTCTTGCGATTGGTTTGCCATCATCATCATCATCATCATCATCATCATCATCAATATAACTTGCGTTTTCAATATGTTCATTTGTTTATGTGAGCTACGGGTAAGTAGGCGAACTGAATCGAAACCCGCGACTCGACCAAATATGTTGCTCTGATTTTTCCCCTACTGGCAGTGTCGGTGATAGTATCACATGAACGGCTGAGAGAGGAATCATGGTATCCTCTCACTTTTCTCTGTGCAGCAGCACGTAAAATTGTTAGGCGTCAATATTGGGCTTTGTCAAAATATAAATAATACTGCGACGAATATAACTCCAAGGTATAAATAAAATTAGCTAATGAAAATTTTTAAAGCAATAAACCCTCAAGCTGTATCTCTAGTTGCGGAGCGCAAGGCTCTATCCTAGCTTAATGTCTCTCATGTCTAAAAATGTAATCTATGTGGCTTTTACACTGCCGTGAAAAGAATATACAGCACCTAAAAAGTGAAATAATATTAGTGGATATTATAGAAAAAAAAATGTTTTCTAAAAAAAAGAAAAATTAGGAATCTATATTTTGATTCACTGTTTTTCTCTTGCGATTGTTTTGCCACCACCGTTGCCATTATTGTTGTCGGCGTCGTCGTCGTCATCAAATATCATCATGACCATCATGATGATGATGATGATGATGATGATGATGATGATCATCATCATCATCATCATCATCATCATCATCATCATCATCATCATCATCATCATCATCATCATCATCATCATCATCATCATCATCATCATCATCATCATCATCATCATCATCATCATCATCATCATCATCATCCTTATCATCGACTCTGCCATTCACCCCAGAGGGCACCTACATCACAGTGGGACCACAGAACCAGAAGGCCCCAGTCAACACCACCGTGTTCTTTGAGTGCAGCGCCTCACACGCCCCCGGTGCCGACATGATCTTCCAGTGGAAGTTTAACGGGAACAACCTTGACTTCTACATGCACCCAGAGTATGAGGCGGTAAGGGTGACTAGACACAAAGGTAGTGGTGGTATTTTGTAACTACACCTCCACATTTATCCTGTCAATCAGTATGTGTTAGCTTATCTTTGGCTGATGTTATGTATACATGATAATTATTTCTTCGTTACGTTGACATGGTAAATATGACTTTATCATGTTCAAGTAATAAAGATGACTTTGTTATGTTCACGCGGTAAAGATGACTTTTCCCAGGTGCATGCTGGTCCAGGCGGGGTGAGTGGGCTGTACATCAAGCACATGAATCATCACAACACCGGCATGTACGAGTGCGTTGCCATAACGACCATAAACAGTGACACCAAGGGAGCTTATCTAGAAGTTCTAGGTTAGAAACTGGACTAAATTTCTCTAAAACGGAATATGATTTCACAAAAGGTTTAGAATGATGCCATGAGTTATTTTATATAAATGGTATTGGCATTATATTCACCTTGCAAATCAATTAGTCTACTCACTTTTACTGTTTTTTTTTTTTAATCTAATAAAACTTCCCAAGCAGACCTCTTCATTTATAAACTAAATAACTTTTTGTGGAATCAAATTATTATTTCATGAATTTATTTTTTAATTTTTAAATTAATCATATTGTTTAGTACGTAACTTTGCATTGGACTGTCTATACTGATGTACATTAGTTGTTTAAAAAAAATTTAAGATAACCTTTTACCTTGCTATTAATATAAACCCCATACTAAGACTGAACTAACAAAAGTATCGTTATTACAAAGCCTGTATTGGCTATTATAGCCTCGTTGTCCTCACGATTCTAGAAGTAAACTGTTTTATTTGGCCAAGTAAAAGAGGAGCAGATGGTGGTGACAGTACCATGCCATTTCATGTTATGTTTTATATTGACTGAAAGGAAATATATACCTGATAATAGGATTACAATAAACACCACAACCCTGATTTTAATAAGTGAATCTGCACTTCTTGGAACCCATACCCGAAACAATCTAGTTGCAGAGATATGACGTTAGGAAAGCAACATACACATTGCCTTACAACTTGGCCAAGAGTTTCTATCTTTTTTCCATGTTAAAGCAAATCGATGTTTCACCTTTCTTTTGGTAAAGCATCTTATTAAAATAGTAGGTTAATATCTTCCCCAGGACCGCCTTCGGAGCCTGCCGGAGTGTTTGTAGAGTCTCAGTCGGTGTCCACCACCAGTCTCATCCTCAAGTAGGTAGAACAATAGTCATTGTGGTGGTATCTATCTATCTATCTATCTATCTATCTATCTATCTATCTATCTATCTATCTATCTATCTATCTATCTATCTATCTACCTATCTATCTATCTATCTATCTATCTATCTATCTATCTATCTATCTATCTATCTATCTATCTATCTATCTATCTATCTATATATCTCTGTCTCTCTGTCTGTCTGTCTCTCTCTTTTTATATATATTCTGCTAACAGAATTAATAGTCTCAAGTTTTTCTATTCTTTCTCTCCATGTGTTAGGTGGAGTAAGGGAAACAATCGCGGTTCAGACATCAGCACTATATAGGTTATATAAATATATTGAATTTGTCTGTGGTTGTTTTTTAATATATTGTCTGTGATAGGGTTTGTCTGCTAACAGGATAAATAAAGTCTCAAGTTTTTGTTTTCTATTCTTTCTCTCCATGTGTTAGGTGGAGCAAGGGAAGCAAACGCAGTTCAGACATCACGCACTATATAGGTTATATAAATATATTGAATTTGTCTGTGTTTGTTTTTGATTATATCTATTATTGTCTGTGATAGGGTTTGACTGCTAACAGAATTAATACAGTTACTTCTATTCTTTCTCTGCATGTGTTAGGTGGAGCAAGGGAAGCAAACGCGGTTCAGACATCACGCACTACATCGTCCAGGCCGCAAACTCTTTCGAGAAAGACAAGTGGGATGTTGTTGTTGGAGGTTGGTTGGTTGGTTGGGTTGGTTTAACGTCCAACAGCAGCAATATATAGTCTATATTGTGAACGGGCCCCAAGACGGACGTCTGACAATTTTATGTGCTGCCACTCACGAGACAGGGCGGGGATACCATGACTCCTGTCTCAGCCGGTCACATTATACTGACACCGACCCAACCAGTAGGGAACGCAACAGCCAGGATTCGAACTCGGGACCTTTTGCGTCGGAAGCCGATGTTCTACCCCTGGACCACCGCGCCCCCCGGTAGCACACTCCAACTTGGTGTCTCCTAAGTTCTCAAGAAGGATAGTACACGGTTACAGATCCCAAAGGCTTATAGAGACTCACAATTTTACCTGCTGCTTATCAGAGGCAGTGAAGTATACCAGGAATTCTGGCTCACCCGACCGCACTACATGTATAACTAGTTCAGGACGAAATATCACAAATTTGATCGTGGATTCGAACCGCCTACCTTCCCATTGGAAACCTAAAGGGCTACCATTTGCGTCAACCCCCCTCTCCGCCTCTTCTTTGCTATTCTTTATAGTATTTACAGAAAACTGAAAAAGCGAATTAAATGAAATGCAGAGAAACACGTTTATGCCCTTAAGAGAATAGAGTGTTGTTGACTTATATAATGAACCATTATATTGAGACAAATCCTATTGAGTTATATTGTGCCGTATCTTTGAACTATTAGACACAATTGAGACGGTTAACATTGTTTTACATTATTAGACCGCTACTTGTTTATGCAAACATTTTTGTTTACTTCAGTCTAGTCAGTAACTTGATCTTCTATTGATTTTCTTTTTAGTTTAGCTTGTATCATTATTGAACATAATGTTTATTGTACAATTGGCAAAAATTACAGCACCATGTTGTTGTTGTTGTTGTTGTTGTTGTTCTCTTTACCCTAAGGCCAAGAAGAAAAAGGCAGCAGTTTTCTGTGGCATTGGAACAGTGTGTTCCACGGTCTCCAAATTCTCATCACACAATGGACATAGTGATTTTAGTCAAAACCTTATGAAAATGTATTTCAAAATGCTTTTTAAAGTTATACCCATTAATTATAGTGCTAATATATTTGTACCACGACCGATGTTTATATCTTATATGATAACAGTATTTAAGACTAGAACTATTAAATCCACTCTAATTTAACACATTTCTCCCCGCTCCGCAGATATTCGAGCGTCCCAGGCGACTACTGAAACCTTCAGAAACATCCTCGCTACCAATGTCACCGGACTTAACCCCGGCTGCAGCTATCGCTTCCGGGTCATCGCGGTGAACGAGTTCGGTCTGGGTCCACCCAGCCTTCCATCCAGTGGGTGCTTAAAACGGGTTATGAAAACAAAGAAATAGCTGTTGTAATTGCTGTACTTGTAGTTCTTCGATTTTGCGATTGTTGGTAGTGTTTTTGGCGTTTTGTTGCCGCAGCTGATGTTGTTGTTGGAAGTTGTTATGTTGCTTTTGTTAGTGTTGTTGCTGATGTTTTTTGGAGTTGTAATTGTTGTTGCTATTGTTGCTTCTGCTGTTGTTGGAAGTGGTCGTTATGTCGTGCTGTTGCTGCTATTCCTGCTGTTATTACTGTTAATATCGTTTATACTGCTGTTGTTTATATTATTGTTTTTTCTTAATCCATTTTCTCTTGCTAAAATAGCCGCCCTACATTGGAAATAAGGAAAATTCATATTATTTAAAAACAACAACAAAGCAAAAAAAAAACAACCCAAAAACCCAGATAAATAAAATTAAAAATTGTTAACACAACTTTGCCTTTCTGTGAATGGTTATACATAATAATGTGATGAATTATAGCTCTTTACTGTTGATATACACCTTTTAAAAAGAGAGCCATTAACACCGACCCTCTATTTTTGCAGGGTATACATCCACGATGACTGCCCCACCAGTTCTGGCGCCCACCAACCTCGGCGGCGGAAACGGCAAGATCGGGGAACTCCACATGACCTGGAAGGTATGTGCTCTCCCAGGCCTTTTTTCGGGGAAGGCGAAGAGCTCTCTCCCAGTTTATCATCTTCTATTCCTCAAGAGATTTTTTCCTCCGTCTGTCTTATCTCTCTCTGTATGTCCTTTTAGCTATGTCTGTCTGTCTATCTATCTATCTATCTGTCTACCTGTCTTTTACCTAACTGCATGTCTGCTTGGTTCCCCGTGTCTGTCTTTATGTCTGCCAGTTTCTTTCTCCATCTCTTTGACTGTCTCTGGTTAGCTGTTTCTTTGGCTGCCTTTCTCTCACTCTCTCTCTCTCTTTTACTCTCTCTTGTCTCTCTCTCTCTCTCTGGTTTCTCTACCTTTCCCTATCCCACCTCCCCTTTCCATAGCCCACTGTCTCTTCC
This sequence comes from Elysia chlorotica, assembly GCA_003991915.1. Taxonomy (NCBI): domain Eukaryota; kingdom Metazoa; phylum Mollusca; class Gastropoda; family Plakobranchidae; genus Elysia; species Elysia chlorotica. The sequence goes on from RQTK01001266.1 coordinate 73,186, forward strand.
TGTAACTACGTTTGTTCCTTCCTCCCATGTCCAGCCACTGAACAAGGCAGAAGAGGCGGGCCCAGGAATTGGCTACACACTCTACTGGCGCAGGCACACTGAAGAGGGAGATGGACTTTGGGAAAAGGTGAGAGCACTCACTAAAAGAAGGTGGCATTTGGTCGCATAAAAGAAATGTCCTTTCTCAATTTTACGTGTCAGAAATCTCAATGAAGCTCTACACGGCTGAGGAACTCCAAAGCGATATATCTGGGACTTAATTGGCACCGTTGTAATGGCATCGACAATAATCAGCTGATCTGATTAGTGGATTGAACTCGGGACTTTTTCATAGGAAGTCACGTTATAATGTATGCTGAAGCTACTGCGCTCTCTCCTCCTTTCTTTCACTCAGTCGATCCAAACTTGTAAAAGATATACACATGGGTACACTTTGAAATATACAACTTTAGTAATAAAGAAAAAGGCAAAACTGTATCTTAGTTGACCATCCAAGGGAGAATAATAAAATTATGTGGCCACGAATCCCAAGATTTATGAACGTCTGAAATATCAAAAACTGCCTAACAGAGAAGGGATACCTTGACCTCGCTATCAGCCTGCACACTATTCTAACACCCACTCACCCAGTTTTGGGGAAATTAGAGGATCCATTAGAATTGATGGGCAACTTAACACTATAATTTATAGTCAGTTGTTTATATATTTTTTTGTGCCTTTATCTTTACCTTTACCTTTACACGCTGTTCAAAAATACCCCATTCTTACCAATACCACACCCATCCACACGCATTAATATTAATTTGTCCCTATTCCCCAGCGTGTGATTAACGGCAGTGTGGGCAAGTACGTGACATTTGTCGGCAAAGACAACTACTACCTGGAGTATGACTTCAAACTGCAGGCCTTCAACGCGCGGGGCCACGGCCCTAACTCGACCCAGGTCATCGTCATGTCGGCGGAAGACTGTGAGTAGGGAGACTTAGTTGGTGTTGTTGCTGATGTTTTTCTGGAGTTGTAACTGTTGTTTCTATTTTTGTTTGCGCTGTTTCTGTTGCTTCTGACTTTGTTGGTAGTGGTCATAATGTGCTGTTGGTGTTGCTATTCCTGCTGTTAATACTGCTAATATTATTGATGCTGATGTTGTTTTTTTGTTTTTGTTTTTATTCCTCCTCTTGCTCAAATAGCTGCCTTACACTGCAATAAAGGAAACTTCCTATTTTATAAAAAAACAACAAAAAAAAAACACAACAACAACAACAACATAAATACAGATAATTTTTTAAACCCTACTTTGCCCTTCTGTGAATGGTAATAACTAATGATGTGGTGAAATATAACTCTTTAATGTTGACATACACCTTTTAAAAAGAAAGCAATTAACAACCGACCCTCTATTTTTACAGGGTATTTTCCTATGCTTACCTCATGTAAAGAAAGTATTTAACACCGACCCTCTATTTTTGCAGGGTATTCTTCTATGCTTACCCCATGTCAAGACAGTAATTAACACGGCCCCTTTATTTTTTCAGGGTATTCTTCTATGCTTACCTTATATCAAGAGAGTAATTAACAATCGACCCTCTATTTCTGCAGGGTATTTTTCTATGCTTACCTTATATCAAGAGTAATTAACACCAACCCTCTATTTTTGCAGGGTATACATCCACGATGACAGCTCCACCAGTGCTGGCGCCCACCAACCTTGGCGGCGGAAACGGCAAGATCGGGGAACTCCACATGACCTGGAAGGTACGTGCTCTCCCAGGCCTTTTTTCGGAGAAGGCGGAGAGTTCTCACCCAGTTAATCATCTTCTATTCCTCAAGAGATAGCCTATACGGCGAGGTCGCCTCACTTTGGCTAGTTTGTTTTCTTGTAGGAGAGAATTTTTTGTAAGAGAAAAGATATCCCCTGTTTGAAGTCTCCTAGGTTAGCAAGGAGGTTGGTTGGTTGGTTGGTTGGGTTTGTTTAACGTCCAACAGCAGCACTATATAGGCTATATTGTGAACGGGTCACAAGACGGACGTCTGACATATTTATGTGCTGCCACACACGAGACAGGGTGGGGATACCATGACTCCTGTCTCAGCCGGTCACATTATACTGACACCGACCCAACCAATAGGGAACGCACCAGCCAGGATTCGAACTCAGGACCTTTTGCGTCGGAAGCCGATGTTCTACCCATGGGCCACCGCGCCCCCTTATCAAGGAGGACCCCAGGTCCAGCGTCTTACATTTTTACGGGTCGCCACTCAGAGACAGTGTAGGGATATCATGACTCCACTGGTCTTAGCCGATGGCATTTATTGAATCTACCAAAGGAGTAGGGGGAGAAATAGCACAAGCACATTCATTGCGCTAACGTGGGATCCAAACAGGAGATCGCAATGATAAGCCGGGCGTTCTATCACTTACGCCAGCTCTCCTCTCTTTGACCATATATTTTTCATTTTTGTTAAGTACTCTAGACTTTCCAACCTTACGCCAAAAATGTATTAATGATTTTCACATAGTTTTTTTTTATATAAACTAAAATTGTCCACTGATGGCTGGCTAGCGTGACACTCTGCATATCTTCTAACCGTGAGTCACAAAGGTGGATCTGTGTGCACTCTGTTACCTTTTTAGCTGCTAAATGTACATTTAGATGCTTAGTTAGGTTGACAACTCTGGGTGTCTTAGAAGTAATATACGATATGAGTGATCACAGATCATTCAGGTCTAAATGCTAACTTTATTATCATATGCTTTGCTATTAGAAAAGTGAGCTTTGTTTGAGAATTAAGACGCAATTGAAAAACAAAGTAAAAAAAAATTACACTTTTCTGTCTATAAAGAACGGCTTACTCCCATGTTTTTACCTCGCGAATGAAAGGTTGTTTCCCTTTCTCCCATTTTCTCCCCATCAATCTCTCTTTCTTATCTCTATTTTTTATGTCTCCGTCTGTCTTATCTCTATCTGTGTGTCCTTTTAGCTATGTCTGTCTGTCTATCTATCTGTCTACCTAAAACTGCCTAACACAGAAGGGATGCCTTTACCTCTCTATCAAATTGCAAACTATTCTGACACCCACTCATCTAGTTTTGGGGAAATTAAAGGGATCCATTAGAATTGAGGGAGAACGTAACACTATATAGTCAGTTGTATGTTGTTGTTTTTTTCTTTTAAACTTCAAACGTCAAAAACAAGACTTACTCGTAGATCGGCTCTATAGTGATAACGACTGGGAATTGTACCTGCTGCTAAACCTATAGGCCTACTGCGCGACAATAATCAGGTCTTCAGTCCCATTCGACCAGTAAGATGTGCTACCCTTTAAACCAAAGAATGAAAGCAATTTTTAATTTACATCTGGTTATTTTTTATAACAAGATTTTGCAAAGTTCGGTAGCGGTTAGCCTCAGCAAATCGTACTGACGTTAATTTTTTCCCAAATCTGGACTGTGCTTAACTAACTATTGAATGCATGCTCTTTATTAAACGGCCAAGTCCCGACCTATACATCTCTCTCTAGGGTGTTGTCAGCGATAACAAAGGCTTTGCGATTAACGGTTGTTTCTGATCGATCATTGCCTCCACGAATCTTGGATACATTTGTGGATAGACGCGAGGTGCATGTCCCTTTACAGATCGCTTTAAACTATAAGCCCCTATATAGAGAGACTGCTCCTCTAGTACCTAGTTTTCAGCCATTACCTTTGCCTTTATACTTTCTTCCAAAATGACTCATCACACCTATTCACTCGCAGTTTGTCCCTATTCCCCAGCATGTTCCTTTACACATCGTTTTTGTTTGCAATATTAGCCCCTTTATGGAGAGACCCCCAGCTCCTAGTTTACTTTTATACCCTCTTCAAAATTGCCCCAATCTTACCAATACCACACCCACCCACTCGCATTAATATTAATTTGTCCCTATTCCCCAGCGTGTGATTAACGGCAGTGTGGGCAAGTACGTAACATTTGTCGGCAAAGACAACTACTACCTGGAGTATGACTTCAAACTGCAGGCCTTCAACGCCCGAGGCCACGGGCCTAACTCGACCCAGATCATCGTCATGTCGGCGGAAGACTGTGAGTAGCGAGACTTACTAGTAACGCTGTCTGTAATATAAGTCAAAATAAGACTGATAATGATGATGATGACGATAATATCACAATTACAAAAGCAAAAATAACACCAATCACAATAACAACAACAAAAACAACAACAACAACAACAACAAAAGCAACATCAAATAAACACAAAACAACAATAACACATAAAATAAAAATAGCAATAATAAAAAGAACATGAATAACAAGAACACGAATACCAAGAGCAATACTAAGAAGAAAGAGAACAAGAACAATACAAACAAGAACAACAACAATAACAATAGTAAAAACAACAGCAACAATATGTTTTTTGGCCTTCTTTTCCTTGCCTAACTTCCGAAGGATTGTTTATCATTGACTTTGAAAAAGCGCTGAAAGAAACCTAGAGCTTGACATATTTTTTTTAATGTATCTCACTAAATCACATAATCTAGTTTGGTAAGGACCTTATTTTAACCCATACACTGTCATTATATTGTTCCGGACAAGTTAATTAGATAATATATCTTTGTGATTTTATGCTTCATCAAAATGTGGGGGGGCGCTGTGGCTTCCGACGCAAAAGGTCCGTAATTCGAGCCCTGGCGATTTCGCTCCCTACTGGTTGGGTCGGTGTCAGTATAATGTGACCGGCTGAGACAGGACTCATGGTATCGCCGCCCTGTCTCGTCTGTGGCAGCACATAAGTTTTCAGACGCCAGTCTTGGGACCCGTCCAATATATAGTCTATATAACTGATGTAGGACGTTAAACCAACTCAACTCAACTCATCAAAATGTAACACAACTACACGGCTAATTATTTTACGGGGGAAATACTGCAGCGATATTTCTCACTGGCTTCTATGTCAACCAATTCGCAGAAAGGGATCAACTCGAAATTGTCTTTACAAGATCATAGGTTTAAATAAAGGACACACAATCTTTAGAAATATTTCTCAGAGGGACTTGTCTCACGATACATTTATTTTATTCTTGTAACGGCGAGAACTACCGCTCCTCTACAGCTGGTGCGTATCCTCTATAACGGAGTCTATAGGGAAAACACAAAAGGGTACTTGAAATATGATGACAGACACACACCTAACAAAGACTAATTAATGTCGTCCTTCGGAATAAGAACAGAAACCCAAAGGGCACAGAAATACATCTACGAAAGATGATTATCTTATCCTTTGGAGCAAAAGTAAACACATCTAGCAAATATTACACCGCTGTCCTTCAGACCAAAAAAACAAAAAGCAAAGAGTACTGAAAGACATCAAACTAAATTTAATTACAATCTGGTCCATTGCAATGAGAAAAAAAATAGAGTACATAAACGCATGTAACAAAGGTTACACTGTTGTTTTTTGAAACAAGAAAAAGAAACAAAGATTACATAAATACATCTAACAGATATTACTTATTATTGTGTTTTGTGCCACACACACAAAAACGACAACAAAAAACAAAGAATACATAAACGTATTTATAACTATATGATTATCATACTTGCCTGTGAAACATACAATTTGTGTCTTATTAACCAAATTTAACCAATATTGGAAAGTTGGCTTGTAAAACAGAACTTTCTTTTTTTAAACAAAGTATTAAAATTTTAATTGATGAAATATACAATTGTCTTTAAAACACATTAATTTAGTATTGCAATCAAGGCCTATGAATCATACTAACTTTTACTCCTATGAAACATAAAACTGTCCTGGAAAAATCGCTACGTTGATCTGTAAAGTAGTTGTAGTTGAGTTGGTTTAACGTCCAACATCAGCACTATATAGACTATATTGTGGACGGGTCCCAAGATTAACGTCTGACAATTTTATGTGCTGCCACACACGAAACAGGACGAGGATACCATGCCTCTTGTCTCAGCCGCTCACATTAAACTGACACCGACGCAACCACTAGGGAGCGAAATCGCCAGGGCTCGAACCACGGCCCTTTTGAGTCGGGAGCCGATGTTCTACCACAGAGCTACCGCCCCCCCTCCCTCCCGTTGATCTGTAAAACTTACTAAAAAAAGACGCCACCGTTTATCCCCAGTGCCTGTCGGGGTCCCCACCAAAGTCAATAAAACACACTTTGTCTTTTAAAACAACTTAGTTAAATATTGCAATTAGGGCCAGTGAAACATACTAACTTTAACTCCTCTGGAACATATAATTGTCTTACAAAAATTGCCATGTTGACCTGTAAAACACTATACATAAGCAAACACCCCACTGTTTATCCCCAGTGCCAGTCGGGGTCCCCACCAATGTCAATGAAACATATATTAATGTATCTTAAAACATATTAAATAATTATTGCAACTAAGGTCTGTAAACCTTAATGACTTTTACTCCTTTGGAGCATACAATTGTCTTACAAAAATCGCCATGTTGATCTGCAAAACATACCAACCAAACGCCACCGTTTATCCCCAGTGCCAGTCGGCGTCCCCACTAACGTGGAGGCTGAAGGTTATAACGGGACCGCCATGGAGGTTTGGTGGAATCCCGTGCCAGATACCAGGGAGGCGGCCCGGGGAAAGATACTCGGATACCAGGTAAAAGGGTGAGGTAAACAACGCACTGAGGATAAGACGAACAGATACTTGACGACAAGACACATGTCTCTCCATGACAAAGACTTTTACAGAGTGCAATATATAGGATGCCGAAGGCCAGAATCAACAGATAATATCTGAATGTGAATACTTTTTGTCTCGATCTATATCTTTTACAAATGAGTATTTTATTATCAAATGAATATTTACAACATCGAAACCATTTTAACGCAATTCTTATTCATAATTGACTGGAATAGTTATATTTTCATAGTATCTATGTTTATATTGATCATTCATTTTTGTAGGTGAATTACTTTTTATGCTTATAACATTTACACAAGATACGATTTTTCTTATATACATGCATAGAGTAACTCGTGATATTATGATTTATATAGTACGTATAGTATTGTTGATCTTTATTTCAAAATTCTACCTTTTTATATTCATATCATTGTAAACTCTATAATCGTTTGTTGTATGAAGAGAGCGTACTTTAATTTCCCCTGGAGGGATGACTAAAGATTTCTGTATTCTGTATTTATCTTTACTGATCTACAGATGATAAGGTCGTCTTGCAGGAATGCATCATTTTACATTCATATTTTTTAGTGAATTATAATTAAAGTACATTATCACCTGGAAATCGTCTTAAAGGACGCTGCTTAGGTTTAATATACGATGCGAAACCCTTGTCTGTGAACATTCTTGCCATCGGATCAGACAACCGTAGCTTGACTGCAGCCTCTATTTACTCCACGCCTTCTCTCTCCTAATTGAGACTTTAAAAAAGGGCTTTACAAATTTTAAATGCACTGTTGTTGTTGTTGTTGTTGTTGTTGTTGTTGTTGTTGTTGTTGTTGAGGAGAAAAAGACAAGTTGACCCGTCTGGTGCTTTTGTTGGTAGTTAAGTTGATTTAACCTCCAACATCACCACTATATAGGCTATATTGTGGACGGACCCCAAGACAGACGTATGACAATTTTAGTGTGCCACACACGAGACATTGTGGGAATACCATGACTCATGTCTCAGTCCATCACATTAAACTGACACCGACTCAACCAGTTGGGAGCGAACTTGCCAGGGCTCGAACCACGGACCTTTTGCGTTAGAAGCCGATGTTCTACCCCAGGGCCACTGCACCCCCTCAATAATGGTTGAGTGACAAATGGGAGACGTATTTTAACAGGGAACAGTTAATAAGATGAAAAGATGCACGTGTAGTACACAGTTTATATTTTGAAACTTTGAGACTTTGACAAGCTTGAAAAGATAAGGCCAAAAAACAAAAAAATAAAAATTAATAGGCTTTTCATTTTTCTGTTAATCTTACACACGATTGATTTGCCAAGTTAAATTTCATAGCTTATACACTATGACTCAAAGTCATTAAAAATATTTCAGAATAAATTATGAAGATGCTTTGACAGCTGTTTGTTGTTCACTTACGAAAGCCATTATTTCTTTTCCGAAGCATCCCAGTCAAAGTATGGTGTGTGGCAGCACATAAAATTGTCAGACGTCCGTCTTGGGGCCCGTCCACAATATAGCCTATAGTGCTGCTGTTGGGCGTTAAACCAACCCAACCAATCAACCAAGCACCCTCACAAGCTCTGGATCCTACGCCCTTACCCCTAACCCTAAGCTCTAGTACCCCCCCCTCCCAAAGTGTGTCAACATCGTCGTGTTGCCTCCCAACCATCCCGTACTGAAGTGAGCAGATTAATTTTTTACATAACAAGGTTAACAGTGATATCTTTTTTCAGTATCATAATTAGGACAAAATAAGGGGGGCTATTTTGGTTTTCACTCATATTGGATTGTAACTCGATGTTGTTGCAATGCAAAAACTTTCAGTGTCTCAGCAAATTAAGTAAAAGTTCCAAAGTTATGAGATGGAGGACCAAGCAGTCTCAATATAAACTAATTTTAGTGCAATCATTGATTGTCTTTGTGTTCATTTCTGTTCCATTTAATGTGGTAAGAAGCAAACTGTTAAAAACACAAGAACAGCAAAGCAACTAGAGAGAAAAAAATGTGCGCATAATTACAGCTTCGTATGAGTAAGATCGTGCATTACAACGAAATAGAGAGTATAGCAGTATTTGGTAGCCGATAATGTCTACTCTAAAATTGGAGAAAACCTGAGTTTACTTAATATGCGGGATGGGATGGCAAATCTAAAATTGGATAAAACCTGAGTTTATTTAATATGTGGGATGGGATGGCAACGAAATAGAAATTGGGTAATATGGCGCTATGAGGGTTGTTTAAAAAAAATCTACTTCTTTTATAAGGTTTAAGTCAGGTAGATTTACTGAGTTGGGCACGCCTATGAGATTTGAACCGCAAACATCTTATTTAACAGTCCAAAGTACCATTCAACTGAGTCACCGACTTTACGGTTTTAAAGCAATTAATCCTTGTTGAAGTAAAGTAAGCGCAATGTAAACAAAGAGCACTCCAAATGGCCATCCTTCTATCCACTTAATGTCCTCCATTATTTAAGACATTATGGCCAATACTTCATAAACCTTCGCTTCAAGCCTATTGATCAAAAGTTCAAACACATTATGGCGAATATATTTCTCTCTGAAGTAAGTTGGCGGGCGGTCTTATATCAGAGCTTGTCGCTTTGTTATAAAATGTTGGGCAATTGTTTTTAGAGTTTATACTGGCTTTGATCATTCTAAAATCGTTTCTCTCTTGCTACAGACTGCCATTTAGAAGCGTTACCCTTGTTCGTTTGCTTGTTTGTTTGACTGTTTGTTGTTTTTAGCCTCCATCGTCAGTAGCTAAGGCTAGTACCAAGATATTTTGTAAGGATAGAAGTGTGTTTTAATAACAGAGTACTTCAACAATGAGCTCTCGCTGAATTCAGGCTTAGCTCTTCGTGCTAGTAAAATTTAATATAGCGCCTCTATCACATTTTTCAATCATGAACTCTCTTTTCATCGTGCTCTATTGTTTTATTAGATATGAGGAGTGGGGCTCAGCATGTTTGTAAAGCTTGTATCTAGATCGCACTACGTATATGTGGATTTTTGGTCTTGGGGGAAACCTTTTAGGCCTAGTTCATTCATTCAGGTGTCAGGTCTGGCGCAGATATCGACGATCAGGGATTTCCAAGCCTTCAGTCCGTCTGAATATGTCCCGCTTAGACAGATTCTTGTTCGACGTGTTTATGAATCGAGTCAGACTGTCCATGACGTTTTCCTTCCATTTTCCGTGCAGCATTAGTTTTTCCAGACCGTCGTGTCTATTTATATGGTCGAGAAAACCCATTTGTCTCTTTCTTATCATTTGCAATAGTGACCTATCTGTCCCGTGCAGGTGCAAGACTTCTTCGTTTGTTTTCTTTTCTGTCCATGAGATTCTAAAAGTTCTTCGGAGAAACCACATTTCGATGGCCAGCACTCCATTTCTTTGCTAATTGTCCAGCATTCTCTGCCGTACATCAAGACGGACAGCACGTATGCACTTAGGCCTAGTACTGTTTGCAATAAAAGAGCAACGCATGATCGTGTTACGTGCTGCCACACAGATACAGTGCTGGGATGCTAGAACCTATGTCTCAGCCGCTCACGTTAGACTGAGCCCGATCCGAACAGTAGGAAACGAAATCCGTTTGCCCCATCATAGGTTAAAACCATGTACTCCATGTCGAAAGCACTACCACTTGTCTCAGCCCCACTCCCCTCCAACAAATTTAATTGTTTGCAAACACATCCTCCTCTAAAGCATGTTCAGTGATAGGCAAATCCCCAAAGAGACTAACATCAACTTAGATGTGTGATCAAAACTCCCTCGAAGGATAACGATTTAAAATGTGACTATTATTGTCTAATTTAATTATTAAATAAAATATTAATTTATTATACAACGATTTTGAATTGTTGCACTTATACAAATGAGAAAAATAATGCGAACTGCACAGTATTAAAGTAAAAAGTACTTGTATTATTATTTTCATAAATGAGATCTTGACTTTTTTAAACCTAAAAGCTCGCCTTAAGGGAAAAGATACCCGATATGTAAGAGGAGTTAATGAACTGTTTGCAAACCAATCAGCGCCATCGCCATAGGATATTCACCGCCTACAATGATGGTAATTGTAAGGTTAATTGGTCCGAGGAAATCTAGAAGGACCGCTGTTTTCTTTTGTTTTTGAAACTTTCTTTGGATAATGTTCATAAACAAAGGGAAAGGGGAGGGGGTATTGTTTTATTAAACACCGAAAGGGGGAGGGAGTAGATGACAGACAGTAAAGAAGACATCCAATTCTGTTAATTGCATAGTGGATAATGCGTGTTGGTGCACGTATTATGTTTTTCGACGTGATGCTGTTAATGCTGCTGCCGTTTTGTTGTTATTAGTGTTGGTGTCGTTAAATTCATGTAGTGTTTTGGTTCTTTCCCATTTCGTAATGGAAAATGCAACTTGATAGTTATATATGTTTTATTACACAATATAATTAACGGATTCTATACGTCTTTTTTAAATTTCTACGGACTTTGTAGCAGCACAATAAGAAAATATACAACGTAATGCACAGTGAGAGAGAGAGAGAGAGAGAGAGAGAGAGAGAGAGAGAGAGAGAGAGAGAGAAAGAGAGAGAGA
>RQTK01001266.1:84648-98399 GCA_003991915.1 Elysia chlorotica
GAGAGAGAGATAGAGATGCATGCGTATCGCCTTTGTCATAGACAAGAGTCAAATCGACAACTTACTTACATCATAGTAATCATTTTGTTCCATAGCAATCATAAATAACAACAACGAAAAACAAAACAAAAAAAAAACTCCCACCGCCTATCTCAGGTTTATCTCACCTCAGGCAAAATGCTGTCATGTTATCCTGCTCCATGTTTGCACCTAATGTGAAACCTTATCCAACATACTGGAATTTCAAAGACAAATTGCCAATATTTGATTACTCGGCCGTATCATCTCCTGTTTTACACAAAGCTGTATATGGCCCTAGGCAAAAGACCGCAAGCTCAGAGGCCACTGGGCTAATAACAACAACAACAACAACAACAACAACAACAAAAACAACAACAACAACAACAACACAAAGCTGTTTTTAATTAGTACATGATGACACATGATGGAATTTAATACGTAATCTAAGACAAAAAACTACAGAAACTGTTAACAACAACAGCGTAAGTTGGGTAAAGTTGAGTTGGATTGACTTAGTAACTTCTTCAACATTCGACGTAGTCAACTGAGGTGGTTCAACTTCAAACATCAGCATAATATAGACTATATTGTCTATATTGCGGACGGGTCCAAAGACTAACGTCTGACAATTTTACGTACTGTCACACAATTACAGCACAGGGATACCATGACTCCTGTCTCAACCTTTCACTCTATACTGGCGTGCCACACAGAAGGGAAATGCGAAGCCTGTAGATAGGGGCTTGAACCCGGACCTCCTGCGTTAGAAACTAACGCTTATTACTCATATTTCTGTTTCACAGCTGCCCAAAAATACCCCGAAGAAGTCAGAGTTCATTCAGTCGGAAAAAACGAGGTGGAGGTTTGGTGGAGAGGCGTGGATATCCAACAGCCAGAATCCACACTAGACGGATATGTGGTGAGTTAAAGTCCTCTATACTCTCATAATAATTCTAGATATATCATTTATTATCCAGTAACCAGAATCCACATTAGACGGTTATGTGGTGAGTTAAAGTCCTCCATACCTTCATAATGATTCTAGATCTATCATTTATTATCCAGTAACCAGAATCCACCTTAGGGGAATATGTGGTAAGTTAAAGTCCTCCATACCCTCATAATGATTCTAGATCTATTTTATTATAATTATTTTCCTCGGCGTTTGAACACACAAGGAACAGTAAGTACAACACCGCAGTAGCTTAAGACGTCTATTATGCCTTCTTATTTGTATATTGTTACGACGAGTCATAAACTACCGCGGTTTTGTGCTTACGGCCGAAGATCTATTACTATAAGTCAGCTTTTGAGCACGACCAAAACGTGTATAGACAGCAATATACTTTTCATTAAGTGTGCCTACCTGCGGGCTTCAGTGTCAATATATTATTCTTCAAAGGAGATAACCTTTCTCTTAGTTTTACGTCTCTTTGGTTGCCAAGGAGCTCCTGTACGGTGACGGGTCCCAAGACTGACGTCTGCCAATTATATATGTTGCCACACACGAGACAGTATATCTGTCCAATTTAGTTATGATATACTGACAGTGATCCAACGAGAACATATTTAGCTCAAACCTACTATTTACAGATGTGGAACCGTATGCTTTACCCTAGGATATCATATAGCCGAGCTTTACTGCTTTACCCCCCCCCCCCACACACACACACACAGACACACACCATTCCATCTCTAATGCAAAAGCTTAACCCCCGGTGTTCGAACCCACCAGATCTACTACAGGTTTGAAATCTTAAGCTTTACCCGAGGATATCATATAGGTCGAGCTTTACTGCTTCCAACAGTACCTCCCCCACCCACACACACACACACAGACACACACCATTTCATCTCTAATGCAAAAACGTATCCTCGGTGTTCGAACCCACGAGATCTACTACAGATTTGGAATCTTATGCTTTACCCGAGGATATCATATAGGTCGAGCTTTACTGCTTCCAACAGTACCTCCCCCACCCCACACACACACAGAGACACACACCATTTCATCTCTAATGCAAAAACTTACCCCCGGTGTTCGAACCCACCAGATCTACTACAGATTTGGAACCTTATGCTTTACCCGAGGATATCATAAATTATGGCCGAGCTTTACTGCTTTACCCCCCCCACCACACACACACACTTACCCCCGGTGTTCGAACCCACCAGATCTACTACTGGCCAGCTTATGAGAACTACCGCACGGCCACTGAGCACTTCTCCGAAGGGCGGCGAGTGTACCGGGCCAGGATCAAGGTGGAGCCTGGGATTGTCTACGCTCTCAGGGTGGCCGCCTACAGCGTGGGAGGGCAAGGGCGCAAGTCGCAGACCACCTACTTCGCTGTCGGTGAGTCTAGGTTCGATTCCCGATTGACAACAGGAGCTGTAAGTACAACGTTGCAGTAGCTAACGACTCGTCGTAAGATGTATTTATCCCATATTCTTACGAGGTGTTGTAAGTTAACGCGATGTTGTAATAACAGCCCAGTATGTCGTTCTGTGGTCTAAGAAAACGCATTTTCCCTAATGACACGAGTTGTAAGCTAACACGATGTTGTAATTATAGCCCAGTATGTCGATCTGTGGGCTAAGAAAGCGCATTTTCCTTAATGACACAGTTTGTCTATAATTACATTTCCTGAAAAAGGGAAATTATATCCTAGTTTAATTTATGGTGGGTATTAAGGATGATCACATTATACAGCAATGGGATCTCAGAATGAGGTACCCGGGATTGTGTCGTTCACAATAAAAATTAAACTGGCACCGACCCAACCAATAGGAAGCAAGGTGGCTCCCCCAGGATTCGATCTTCGAAAGTCATGGTTCGGAAACCGACGCTCTAACGCTGTTACCACCAAGCGCCACAATGCCATAGCTGGAGGTACCCTATAGGCTTTCATCCCAGGACTAATAGCCTGGGTTGTTTCGATCCATAATATAGCTAAAAATTACTTAAAGAAGGGTTATAAATTTGGCCTTACTGTGTGGAAGTTGATTGGTAACCTCTCATAAGCTGTACCAAGGCGTCATATATCATTATATACTATTAAAGCATTATACATATATTATCGAAGTTTGTTTATGTATGAGGCCAAACATGAATGCATTTGACCGAAACTTTAACAACAATTGAAAAAAAATCATCAAAAATACAAATTGAAGTCAGAAGCAAAGTGAGCTATAGAATTGTTCACAGTAAAGTCTGCTTACATTGTAGCTTTGCCTTGGTTGAACAAACTCATTAAAACTGACTCTGTTCTAACTATGCAAAAAGTATGATAGACATAGACCAATGTTATCCTTCTGTTGCGTTCTTTTTGTTCAATTCAGTCACTGGTTTTTCTTCTTTTGGAAACCTAGCATCCCACATTGAATCTGATTGTACACACAATCAAAATGTTAAAGTGACCATAATTCTTTGGAATTGAAATTCATACACCACTCAAGTTATCTGCTTCAGCAGTAAAGATACCGGCGTGACCATAGCTTACTATATTAACAGCCTCCTCATCGTGCAGACCATTTAAAATGTGGAGGCGGTGATTACTTTTCTCTGTTGAAGCCGGCTAAAGTCCAAATCAAAAGCCAAAATTATTTTTCTCTAAAGACCGAACGTCTTTTACCACTGTCAAGTCCCGTGAAATGTTTTTTTAATATGTTTAAAAGTTAATCATATTGATTCAACATTAAAAAAAAAACATGTTTCAGTAAGATTACACGAATCTAGTTTACTTAGGTCTACAAATATTCTGTAATTTAACTTGGGATGGTGCAAACAAGGCAAAGTTACACATTTCCAAGATGGAAGCCTTCTTAGCTTTTGATTAGGATCAATGTTTTGAAGATTTATCTCTTTTATTGACAGCAATGTTGTTTTTTGCTGAACCTAAAAGGTGAGAATATATTATTTAGAAAACTTTCTCCACTTAGATCTAGTGAATGCAATGTATGATACAAAAAAATTACTAGATCTAGATCTAAAATTCAGTCTAGATCTAGACTAACTAGTCTCTAGAGACTGTGGGAGTTTTAACGAGTGTTTACTTTTCTCATAAGCCTACTGTATTTTGAGGAAGTCTTGGATCGTCCACCCTTGTAGTGGTATAGCCTACTAATTTCTCTTTTCCTATTCTTTTTAGATTATGATAATTCAGCGACATGGTTGAAGGGTTGGTGAAGCTTGGCCTTTTTAGCAACATTTACAAAATTGTTGACTATGTTCATCGGTGATAATAACAGGATTAATCAGTCATTTTTCAATTTGTTTTCTTTGAAAACACAATGGAAAACTACAGATGACATATTTTTATTGTATTTTTATTGTAAGGAGAACAAGGTAAAAGAGTGAAGATATTAACCTGTGATACCTCTTTGGCAATCTAGTATACATGCAATGGCATCATTGATCTTGTTAAATTTTTGTTGGAATCTTCCGACTATGTTTTACTTGGAAAGTTCACATTGAAAAGGTCATCAGCAAATTAAGACAGGGCAGTGGTGGAACATACTTTATTAATGTCCAACAAATACTAGGAAAAGTGAATATATTTCAAACAAAAGTATTGCTGCGATTACTTGTTGATATTGATGAGTTTTCTACAGACTCTGGTCATACTTGTCATAAATGTCAATTTTCAATGTGCAGAGGATGTTTGTGGGTTGGTAGAAAAGTTGCCAGGGTTGGAATATTCATTGAAAGATGAGATAAAGCACAGTTTAGTTTATATTGCTGGCTATGTGACACAGAAGGATGATGTTTGTGAAGAACGCGAGGACACATATAGTTATTTTGAAAAGTTTGGAGTTTATTTCAAGTTTAGACATAGGTGGTTTGAAGAAAGCTAATGATTCAACCTGTCAGTGGACAAAAAGTGGTGGAAGCCTTCCGCTCCTCATCTATAGTGTTATCACCGCCTCGTCTCCTGCCAGTCACCGCTTGTGTACTGGCGATCACCATGGTCAATTATGTGATGTTGTGTAGAACTGCGGCTTTAATACAAGTTGTCCCACCTTGGTAGAAGAAATGAGAAAATAATGTCCAGCAAGCGGAAACGTCATAGAATTGATTGGACGTACAACGTTGCAGTAACTTATGACTCGTCGTAAGCCTTCTGTTTCCTTGTAGTAACACGACTAGTCGTAAGCAACATTGTACTTACAGCCTATATTGTCATCTTGTAGTAGATCTAAGACAAAACTCAAATCCTGCACTTTACGTTATTTATTAGAGTCTATTAAGTCGAACCGTTTAGCATAGCATTGTTAAATGGTCTAAATTTAAATTGTATGTCAGAGGTCTTGTTTTCCAACTACCTTCGGAAACTCTAAGGAACTCAAATTCTTGCTTCATCTGCACAGTGTAATTAGTCGATTACACCGACGCTCTCAGGTTGTGTTATATTTAGGTTTGTGCTCACTATACAAACAATGCATCTAAAAATCGTGATAGTATGCAGTATTTTACACTAGTAATATTCAATATGTGCAAGGTTGAACAGACACACATCATTGTCATTGTATGCAGTGATTTTTTTCTAGTCAACATTCACATTAGTACTAGATGTCGCGCATTTTGGATTTTTGCTAGTCAATATTCACATTTTGATTGTGTGGACGTGTTCAGAAACTATTGTGTAATATGAACAGACGAAGTGTTCTATATTAGCTAGCATAAGTGGATGTATACTCATGCTGAGACAGAAGTCATTCAAGTATCTGCCAGATTCCATTGTTAGAGTGAGTGACTTCATAATCATTTATGAGGAATTTTTGCTAGTCAATATTCACATTAGTACTATGTCGCGCATTTTGGATTTTTGCTTGTCAATATTCACATTAATTTGTATTATGTCGCGCATTTTGGATTTTTGCTAGTCAATATTCACATTTTGATTGTGTGGACGTGTTCAGAAACAATTATGTAATATTAACAGGCGAAGTGTTTTATATTAGATAGCATAAGTGGATGTATACTCATGCTGAGACAGAAGTCATTCAAGCTCTGCTAGGTATCTGCCATATTCCATTGTTAGAGTGAGTGACTTCATAATCATTTATGAGGCGTTAATTGGGAGAAAGAGAGAGAAAGAGAGAGAGAGAAAGAGAGACAGAGAGAGAAAGAGAGATAGATGGACATAGATGGAGTGAGAGAGAGGGAGAAAGAGAGAAATGGAGGGAGATAGATAGACTGAGAGAGTGTGGGTGAGAGCGAAAGGGAAATAGACATACAGACAAACAGACGTAAATAGACAAAGAAAGAAAGAAAGAAAAAGAGAAAGAGAGTGAGAGAGAGAGAGAGAGAGAGAGAGAGAGGGGAGAGAGAGATTAGGCAAAGTATATAAGCTATAATAATAATTGTAAGCTAAAATAATAATTATAAGAAAGCGCACCTGACAATCTTATCAATAGATGATGACTATCTCTTATACAAAACGAAATCATGCCCTGAAAGTATAATTGACATAGCTTTTACATAATGTTTATCTTATTATGCCTTTTGTGAAGTCGTATTGGCAAAGTTTCTTGTGACTAATTGATAGTTATATAAACTACTATTCATGAGAGGGAAATGTAAGTCTCATTGTTTTTTTGTAGTGTTCTGTCTTGTAGAAGTGACGTCCATTGTAAGCATACAAGCTCTTTTATGTCCTTGAAACGTGTACTATTAATTCAATGAAGGCGAGCTTAACTCTATAAACCGTGGGTTTATTTCGATATTTTGCTGAGGCCTTTGGAAAGTTGTGAAATGGGAGAGAGGCTACTTTTTTATTTTGTCTGCATTACTGTTGTTAATAGAATAAAATTTAAAGTGTTGTATATCAATGTGACCACAAATAAATGAATTTTATGCAAATAAAACATTATTGATATAATTAATGTTTATGAATTTTTGTGTATTTTGTTGTTGAGATTTTAGGGAATACGCACACAATTTTTGCTAGTAAAAAATCCACATGAAAGATAGTAAAATCACTTGTAGCTGACTATATTATGCCCTTTTCTAGATCACACAATGCATGTTTTCATGTGTGCAAAGTGTTGTCTTCATTGGGTAATCCGTGTGTGGAAAAATAAGTAAAAAGTAATATAACTTCGACTATTGGGCTTCCGAAAAAAAAGTCCTGAAAATACATAGCCAAGACTGTACATAGCAGCTACATTTAGACATATATACACTATATACATCTACTAATGACAGCCCATTTGGACTTGTGGAAAACTAGAAAGCAATCTTTGGGCCTTGGGGTTCAGATTAGTGGGTATGGCACGAGGATACCAGATAACAAGTTTAAACAACAACAAAAAAGAATTCATCAAAGAAACAATCTCATGATTAGGATCAAACGCAGAGTGTAGATCTATCATCTCCCAAAAAGTCTAAACAGAGCACAGGAAGGATAGCCTTGCTCAGTCAGCGCAAAGCATAGGCTCACTCGTTACGCATGTTTATGTGGGCGAAACGGCCTTCTTCAGATAGCCTCGGTATGGGGTCATCAGTCATCTGGAGAGCGGGTGCAAATAAAATGCGTCTTTTCCCGGTCTTTTGGTGTGGAGCATTACTAGCTGTGATGGTTATTTTGTCTGTACCAAGGCGTCCAAAATATACAGCAAAGTCACTGAAATATTCATAAACTTGCAGCAAGAATCAAAGTGAGCTATATTTTGAACATCTTCGCATCTAAACTTGTATTAAGCAACAATAGAGGGACACAATATAAAATGACCCATCATTTATGAAATCTCAAACATAAGCCCAAATAATGCGCGCATAGATAGGACAGTTCACATTTTTGCAGTGTAGGCTGATCGTGTGGGCGGAAAAATACTCTCTAAGTATTACTCTGTCCAATCTATTCTTAGAATTAAAAGAAATAAAATCCCTTTTACCCTTGGTACGCAAAAATCTTTTCACTTATTTTAATTCGGTGACTTGGCCTTCTATTTTTGGACGCCTTGGTCTGTACCCATGCCACTAAAATAATGCTGCTTATCATTGAGCCTTAGCAAGTGGTTGGGTGGGTTTGTTTGAGAGACTTTTAAGGTATAGCAATAGCATGAGGTGCCGGGAAAGCCTCGGCCAGCTGCTCGAACAGTTCATTTTGGAACAACTTTGAAACCATTGGTTTTGTATCTTCTGGCCTTGTAAGGTTGTACAGTATATAGGCAATGTGATGAGATTTTTCAAAGACCCAGTGGAACATCTTTTTCTGCAACTTCCTGGTCTTTCTCTGAACTACGTTCACACACATAATTATTGCATTGGTGGACTGCGGATGGTCTTTGTACCACATCCGATCGCTTTTTAATGGCGATGTTCTCAATTATGGTTTTGGTGGAGACCATCATTTTAGCCTTCTTGCCTTTCCAGATGATGTTTAAAGCCTCCTTTGATTCTTTCATCAATTGTTTTTTTTTCTCTTGGTGGCTCAATTTTAGCACCTCGAGTTCTGTCAGAAATCCTCGCCTGTTAAATTGAATCGTGCTAGTGTTATAAAATTGTTTCCGCAGCAGATGATCTAAAGCATCTAGTTGTGTAATATCTGTCCGCAAGGCATGGTATCGTCTGCAAAGTAGAGCTGACGAAATTATGAGTATTTTGATTACAGACTTGCTATCTGGGTCTAACAAGGATCATAATAATTTTATGAACTCCGAACAAAAAAGCAGTTTGCTACCTTGACCTAGATATTTTCTTGTTTTTTCTGCCCTACATTAAGTTTTCTAAAGATGAACGGAACATTTTGCACTTTGTCTAGAATTCTGTTGACAAAAGAGAGTTATAATTATTGACAAAAGAGAGTCATGTTGACAAAAGAGGGTTATGTTGATGCAAAGAGTGTTATTTTAATTTTTAGTTTTTAGAGATCAAAAGGGAACATGTGGAAATTTTTCATGAGTAATGTTTTTGACGGATTTAAACTGGTAAAATAAAATTGTTTTTCATAAAAATGTCTCCGGTTCTCACCTCTATGCTCTGTGGTAGTCAACCATTTGTTGTTGTTGTTGTTGTTGTTGTTCTTTTCACTGTTGAAAGCTCAAGTAATTGTTGTTTTTGATGATTAAAACAGACGCAGAAAGAAAGAAAAACATTTTGTTGAAAGTGAAAAGTGAGCCATGTCCTGAGGGCACCTAAGTAATAATTCAATTATGATTTGCACCCGATCTTAAAATACAAAGAACCTTAAAAATCAGCCGGAAAGAGAATATTTGTACAGGGAAAAAAATGCAAAGCGATAAACGAGGGATGGAGATCAAGAAAGAAGATGAAGGAAAATTAGAATAGGTACTGAAGGAAAATTAGGATAGTTGCAACTGAATTTGTTTTTTTTTACTTGTCTTATCGTAACGTGTAATGATTAAAATCCTTTTACCGGACTGTAGACAGTGTTATGGTAGGAACATAGTAAAACCATCTGAAGCAGCTTGAATTCCGTTTTTTTTTCGATTTTGCTCTTACGTGTTTACTTGTCGTTTACAATAAACCCATGTTTTCAAGTTCCCGAAGTGATGAAAAGACCATTTTGTAATAATTGTCTCTTAATTTCATTGAAAGATTGGCGTGTACTTTTACAAGAATGAACGGCCTTTAAATAAAGAGAGGTAAATGATCATACCACAATCATTCAACAATGAACACCAAATCTCCGGATTTGGTACCTTACACAGCCACACCCATGAACTCTTTTCTCCAATCACAGTAGAAACACAAACCTAAAGATACAACCTCCCTCACAATCTCTGGTTAACTTTTGTGTTGTTGTTAGTTTTTAATAGCATAGGCGCAGGCGTACCTCTCAGGTGATAGTATAATTATTATGAAAAAGCAGCCTTCAGCTCGATCTTACTTAAGAAATTAATCATAAAAAAACAAGAGTGTTTTTAACATATAATTATCGCGTTTGCTTGAATAATGAACACATTGGTGATAATGTATTTTATCTTTTCCATTTGCTTAATGTTTTCAAGTTTAAGTTGACGATCGTTTTAACATAATGCAATATGTGTGTTATGACACAAAAAAAGGTAGCCCATTAACTATGAAGGTTTCAACAGACATAGATAGACCACCTAGTTACCCGAGTGGGTGTGAGTAACTGACAAAATATGGTGAAAATAGATTAGAAGGGGCAGTCACAAACCTAGATCTAGATTGGGACCAACAGATGAGAGAAATCAGCTTAGACGAGAAAATTAAAAACTGATAACCTGGACGGGTATCGAACAAGGCGAATGGGTGTAATGTAGAAGGTGTAGGTTCGATCGCCGCCCCATCAGTCTGAATTTTCTTGTCTAATCTGATGTGTTTTATCTGTCAGTCTCAAGCTAGATCTAGCTTTGTGACTGCCCAGTCTTTTTTCATAATTTTGATTTTGTATACCTTTTTGGTCATCCCTGCATCTTAATCATTCGATGTTCGAAATGTGTATATTGTGTTTATAAGATTTTGATCCAGCTTTTTTTAATGTACATTCCTTAGACTCAAGGGTGCCTATGATTTGCCAACTTGACTACAGCCCGTTGACATGAATGTATGGTACTGTTAAATAATTATTGTAATATTAAATGCCTTTAGACTATGAATTTACACGTGTTTGATCATATATATATATATATATGTATGTATACGTATAATTGTATTCAAACACTAATTAAGAAAATTGGAATAAGAAAAAAAGGTTCTTTTATAACTATCAGTTTTCATAACAAGACTACTACACGTGAATTAATACCCAAAGACGAAAACCACAAGACATTAAACAGCAACTAAACAGCAAACTAAAAATACAACAATCAACATACTTATACCACGAATAAAAAAACGATCAAAACGCTCATGGTGGTTAAAGAGCCATTCATTTCTTCATTTCTTTGACGAAAACATGTATCTTTCTGATGCAAGCATTATCTCTTTGACCAGGTATTATAATTATATATATAATATATATATATTGTTTGATAAAATCAATCTGTTAATCTCTAAAAGCCCTGTCTTGCGAGAAGTCTGTTGAACGCACTGCGACCACTGAGGGGAAGAGGCTGGTACTGGTAGTTGAAGCGAAGTAGTCTCAAAAGGGCCGGGTTCAATTCTTGTCTCTTCCGCGAATAGCCGGGCCGGAACGCATACCCCCTTTTGTCTGCATAGCCCCTTTTGTCTGCGAAGCCCCTTTTGTCTGCGAAACCCCTTTTATCCGCAAAGCCCCTTTTGTCTGCATAGCCCCTTTTGTCAGCAAAGCCCCTTTTGTCTGCGAAGCCCCTTTTGTCTGCGAAACCCCTTTTATCCGCAAAGCCCCTTTTGTCTGCAAAACCCCTTTTATCCGCAAATCCCCTTTTATCCGCAAAGCCCCTTTTATCCGCAAATCCCCTTTTATCCGCAAAGCCCCTTTTATCTGCAAAGCCCCTTTTGTCCGCAAAGCCCCTTTTGTCTGCATAGCCCCTTTTGTCTGCGAAGCCCCTCTTTTCATCATACTCTTGTTTATCGTCTTCGGACAAGTCGTTTTGTTGACCGTCCAATATTTCCAGAAAGCCGGGAATAGCGATGCTGTCGTCTTCATCCGTGTCCCTGTCTGGTTGGCTCGAGCTTGCATTGGCCAGGTGGTAAACACCGAGCAGGCAAACCAGGACGATCAGGGGACTGTGAGAGAAAAGCACCATCTTTGGTTCTGGTCTTTGTTTGCCTGAAACGATGAAAAGAGTTAAATGAAGCTACACATAAGGCATAAAACTTCAGTGCAATAACAAAAAACCATGATAATTATCGGATTGTTGTTTACAATGCAACTATGCAGTTTTCTAGTCTAAATAGTAAAAGTGTCATACACCGACATAATATAATATTATACGATGAATGGCTGCTATTTCCGTGGCTTTATTGAAATATAAAAACTTGAGATGTTTCGAATTGTATTTGTTTTGTTTCTTTTTGCTTGGACCGTACTACTCTGTTGTGGCACCAAATTAGATTAGAGGACTGGTGGCTATGGAATTAGAGCATCTCCTATGAACCTCCTTGGATCATTTCAATGGGTTCGGAAACAATAATTTGAAAACATCGGGTGTTTTTGCTTTTAACGTCGTATTTTGATTTTTTAAACAATTGTTGTCAGCATTACTAGTCTTTTTTCGTGGAATGGTCTCTAGGCTTACTTGTGAGAAATTTATTTGTTATACAAACGAAGTTGTTAAACCAAGATTCCTTCTCAGCCATCCAAACAGTACATGAAGATAAACATAAATTATAGTTTGGTTTAGTTTAATGAACACACATTTATTCTGATATTGCATAATAGTTGTCAGCTTATACAAAACAGTCAAATAGGTAGAAGTCACTATAATAAGCCACCCACGATAAACAGGATACGCTAATATGTCAGTGATTAAATGCACGTCTCCTATAATTATGTGCTTAACAAACCTGTGCAAAGTAAAAAAAAAAAACCCAACCCATTTGAGATTTTAACTGCAAAACAAGTTTATTTCTAAACGTTTCGTTATGTAAAATGAATATGCATAGGGTTGGATCCACCTACACGGTGTCTGCCGTGAACTGGTTATCAGGGTCCGCAGTTTGAATCCCTGCTAGCAAGCATATCTCCATGTTGGATGCTTCAAGTTACGTTTTTGAGAGGTAATAATAAATTAATCACATTTATTGTACATGTTAGAAAAGAGTGAAAGGCGTAAAGAGAGAAAAAGCCCATCAACTTGTTAATGCTGACGGTTATACAAATATACAGTACTAGGATTAAAGGATTAAGGATGACTATGGCCATAGGATAAACTGTGCCTGACACATTCTTCTCACCTCACACGTTCTAATTTAATCACTATACGCAAAGCATTGTGAGTCTAGGGAGATAATACTTCAAGTTTTAAATGAGCCGTTTATTGGTTGCGTCCTTTATTAAAAAAAAACTGATAGTAGTAATAAAGCCCTCTAATCTAATAACCATCCGTAGTTAAAACATATTAAACCATGTAGCACAATTAAACGAAAAACAATACAAGGAAAGAAAAACAGCTAAACAGCAGAGATAGGATTAAACAAGAAATTGCGTCTCTTGTGTTACAAACATAAGTTAAGATAAGACGGGTTATAAAGATATTTATAGTACCATTGGAAAAGTGTTTTTATAAAAAGTTTTTGCCCTGTGTTTTAAGACCTGAGTCAAGTTCTACTAGAAGAGACGTCATTGTGTGATTTCGAAGTATATTTACATCTTTTTTTCTCTAGTTTTTCGCAAAAAGTCTTGTTTTTAAGACTAGAATAGGGCACGTCCTTTGGCTTTAAAGATTCGTCAGCGAACATCATTGCCTGATGAGCAAATGGAAACCTAATATACAAGTCATGTCTTCAATAAAGCTACATAACTTCCGATACATTATGATAAAAGAATACGTGTTCCCAATTTGAAGCAGCCATTGCTCTTAATACGATTGCCCGATATTCATACAATTATCTTAACGATTTTATTATCCGCAATGATGATACTAACAGTAAACACACAGTGGACACATTAAAAACCTGTTCTGAAAAATAGCCCGAGTTTTCGAAATAGGACACTGTATGTGAAATCGCATTCTCTAAATGAAAGCCTATGGATGGCTTGCCACATTTTTACAGTGTTTGTACGTGGCAAAAGGATTAAGCGATCATCCACCTTTCGAAAAAGTAGGTTAAAATAATAAAGTACAGCCTAGCCTTTATTATTATTATTATTATT
>RQTK01001267.1:0-20389 GCA_003991915.1 Elysia chlorotica
GACTAGACTTCAAGTGTCTATGCGGAACAAAAGAGCAGTCATTCAATGTTAAGGACAGTTGAAGAAGAATTTATAAAACATAGGTATTTATAAACAGCAAAGGGGTTGAGTAAATAGAAACATACAATACTAGTAAGCTTATCTCGGTGTCACCATAAACAAGTGAAGTTGGAAACCTCACACAATTTCTGTTTT
This sequence comes from Elysia chlorotica, assembly GCA_003991915.1. NCBI lineage: Eukaryota > Metazoa > Mollusca > Gastropoda > Plakobranchidae > Elysia > Elysia chlorotica. The sequence continues at coordinate 196 of RQTK01001267.1, forward strand.
TTTTAAGTTTTAAAAATACCCCTCTATAAAAAAAAAACGCTTATATATATATATATAACATTTTGAATCACAACACACAACCCCTTGACAGATTTTTAGTTTTACTGAAGTCCATACTAAAAATTTGTAAATTTGCAAATTTGGAAAATTGGCATTGCTAAACAATAAAAAAAAAAAGATATAGACCCAAGAGTGGACATATATGTACTGGAATGTTTTTGCCCCAACGTTTTATACACACATTTTTTTATTTCAAAATTTTGCTACGCACTATACATTGACTCTTATATTTTTGTCCAAATGTTGATCAATACACATAATATTCAATTTACAAATGTTTTTGTTCAAATCCACCTCATTGATCGAAGTGTTGAATAAAGCAAATGTCAAACAGAACTAAACTGTGATACACTGCGCATGTCCATTATATGGACAGAAAGTTGTTGTTGAGTTGGTTTAACGTCCAACATCAGCACTATATAGGCTATATTATGGACGGGCCCCAAGACTGACGTCTGACAATTTTATGTGCTGCCACACACGAGACGGGGCGGGGATACGATGACTCCTGTCTCAGCCTGTCACATTCAACTGACATCGACCCAACCAGTAGTGAGCAAAATCACCAGGGTTCGAATACGGAAGCCGATGTCCTACCCTGGAAGCTGGAAACTAGACCAAAAATCTAGCTATCCTTTAGATCTTCAGGATTAGACGAATCTAGTATACATCTATAGTCTGATATACAACAGATGCTGTTGTATATACAGCTAGATTTGCAAAGATTGAAGCGTTCTAAATAGGTATGCAGATCCCAAATCTTATTTCTTTGGTAAGACTTCCAAATGGGTACATAGATCTAGATCTAGGTTTGTGTACCAATGGTAAAAAATTAAGCCCATCAATTGACGATTTCAAAAGTTTTGTTTGTTTTGGAGGCTGAGATAAGTGATTTTGAACACTTTAAAAAATGATTAAGTATAAATTATATCTCCTCATCAGAGCAAATTATAGAGTCTAGAGACTTGGAGGCCTGGGTCGATCTTAAGAACCAGTAAACTGTATAGGAGTTCCCATCAAAACAAAAAGGAACCTTGTAAAGAAGAAGAATCAGATAGATGTGTGTATTTAGAGGTCTCGCCTTATGATAATTATGTAGGCTATAATTTCCCGTATAAATTTATCCAATTTTTAACAGGGCCTAGATCTGATAAGATTACATCCTGGTTGTAACTTACCTGTGTGACGGCTCTTGAAAACTCAAATAATTACCAGGATCTGAAAATCTAGTCTAGAATCTAGATCTAGATCAGATCAAGATCTATTTAGCTCACTGGATTTTGAATCTACTTCTGATTGGAAGTAGAATGAGAGGATCGGTGAATTGACGTCTTTGAATCTTCCTACGCAAACTAGATGTAGAAATCTATAGACCTGGAATCTAGATCTAAATCCCCAGGTTACGAAAAGCCAAGTCAGGTCCAGTTATTGAGTCAGTTAACTCAGTTTACCTGGATTCCGCATAAAGTTTTGGAGCTCTTGGGTAATGAGAACAATTTTACTTCTGCTGACTTATGTAGTTTTTACCTGTACGAGAGCTCATATTAAACGTCTTAGATTTACGCTCCGTTGTTTGTACTGTAGTAATAACAATAACATTGTAAATTGTATTTGAGCTGAGAGACAGAGTCAAATATAGAGATAGACCTAGGGGGAGGGGGGGGGGGGCTGGGCATATTCAAATTCCAGTACATTAAGTGGGTCCTCTGGGTAAGATTTCAATAAAGCAGGGAAACGAGCCAAGGGAGATAACAAATAAAAAGTGGAATCATCGTTGTTTATGCCCCTTACATAGTTACTCAAACGGAAACAACTCAGTACAAAGAGAGATAATCCACACACACAAAAAAAACAGGAGGTGAAGGGGGCCAGCTCTGACTCTCCGCCATATAGACACTCTCTGGATAGCCGGCCCACCAACACCATTTTGGCGAGATACCTAACGCCTGTACCTCTGTGGACTTGGCACTATTTATACAACTGACAAAACTTCCATGATGGCTATTGATCACTAAAGTAATCCGGTGTGTTGTGTGAGGAACCACATCAGACCCAAGGCATAAAATTAATGACAGAGGGCGCGAGAGGGGAAGGAATTTTACTGAGTGGGAATGTGATGGTGAATCTATCAATGAAGAACACATTGTATTTCTAATACTGATACAGTATTGTTATGGCTTTAAAAAAAAAAAATTCATTAGAGATCAGACTGGTGGCTCAAACAAGATTGAAAATATAGTCTATGTGACAAAAAGGTGTGAGAATAATTATGTAATAGAGGGCCTATTACAAAATGAAAATTGACAGAAAAATATTTTGCTAACCTGTGTGACAAAAGGGAGTTCTTTGGCATTTCAGATCTGCATATTTACAAAAGAAATGCTTTTGTTATGTTTGCAGCTAAAGGTAAATAGAGAATCATGAAAGACATTTTAAAATTTAACTTTACTATTACAAGTCCTGACATACTAGTTTTTAGTTAAGGTTGTTGTTTTGTTGTTGTCTTTTGTGCATCAATATTACACATATGATGTGCGCTATGTGTTCCACTAACAGACAGAAAGACTCAATTTAAAAAAATCATGCCTTAAACAGTAATATAACTTCCAGTACATGTAAACCAGAAATAACAGGAAACATTTTCATTCCAATAATGGACGACATGTTTTGTTTTTTGTTGTTTTTTATTAGCGTAGCAGTATATTGTAATGTTATAACACTTACCATTGACTGTACAGGTAGTATTATACAAATAAAACAATTCATTACAACTCATTATCATATTAAGCACACATACACAAACACAAATAACAGAAACATATGTACGCTTCATTCACTCAAGATGATGACATAATCTAGTTCTAGTGTGAAACTAGTTAAAACCTCAAGAAATCTCGACAAAAACACACCGATAGTATAATACTAAGTACAATGTACGTGTATAAATGCGTTTGTAAGAACAAGCAAAACAATCCTTCACTTACATAAGTCTCACTTATAAATACTATCTCTACTGTTAACAGATCAGGCCTCAATTTCCACTAAATTTAAAGAGACCACATAATACAAAGATCATGTTTATTTAGAGAAAAAGAAGCTGGAAGAAATTTAGCCAAACATGATTTGTGCCACTCAGGTTTAAAGAATTTGACAAATCTCAGTGTACAAAATTAATTCTTTACAACAAATCTTGTAAAATTAACCAACAAATCTTCTTAAGACCTTTCTAATGTGTCACGTGTATGCTATCCACGTAGCAAATATGACATCCCACAGGAAACAATTAAAGCCACACGTTTTTTTGTTTTGTTGTTTAACATCCAACGTCAAATCTATATAGGCTATATTGTGGACATACCCTTAGACAGACGTCTGACAATTTTATGATCTGCCACACCTGAGACAAGGCGGGGAAACCTGGACTCCTGACTCAGTCGATCACATTATACTGACACCAGCCCAACCAGTAGGAGACAAAACCAGACAAATAAATGTTTGACCGATCCTGGGATTCGAACCGCAGACCTTCTGATCTGGAGACCTACCCACCCACATAGACCCAACATAGTAATGTTTAAATCACTGATCATCCTTATTCTTTTTTTTTTTTAAAGGAGACTTATCATAATTATTATTTGCATAAATTTTATAAGTTCGATTGTTGTCTTACAAACTATGAACAGGTTTTTCATAACAGAAAATATAATGAATATATGATAACTTAAACAAAATTTAATATTCGTGTCACTGGGAACTTCTAAACTTGTCAACTGATGTTGACACAAGCATCTCTTGGGACTATCAAGATGTATACGTTAAATTGTATATATATATATATGTATATGTTATTAAAACGTTACGATGTGTACATAAGATGGCTGCATGTTAAAATAGAGTAACAATTAATGTAGGGGTGTAAATGAAGATAACAATATCTCTCAACATAAAAAGGTCTATATGATACTATGACAAAAAATGCATGAAAATAAATTTATGATCCTGAAAGATTGAGCTTGTATGAATAACTAAAAAAACAAAACAATTTTTTTTTAATTAAAGCAACAAAAACATCAAGACAGTAGACAGAAAAACCCAAACCAGTAAATAAAAAGTTTCAAATAAATACAAAAAAGACAGATATATATTCTAAGGGATGGTTTTTAACAATAAGGTAAGACTACAGAAAAAGGAAAAAAAAAAAAAGAACCAATCGGAACAAAAAAACAAAAGGGAGACTTGCTCAAGACATTTAAATTTTACTTTAACTTTAACGAAATAAAGGCGGGACTGGTTAATACAAGTTCACATATGTACTATGTATCAAATTCTTGTGCAGACAGTTGTCTCTTTAATAATGAGAAACTTTCGATTAAGACCTAGTTAAGTCTCTCTTTAACCTTTTTATCTGCTATATAAACAGATTGAAGAAAAATTCCATTTGGTTATTTTCTTATCCAGTCACATGAAGAAACATTTCCTCTCATAATTCAATGGTTGACTAGTTCATAGTTCATCGATCACTATGTGATTTTCTCAGTCGCAAAAAAAAAAAAGAAATAATAATCAAAAAAAATGATCACAAAGCAGACATGCACATACATGTAGAAAAACAATAAATTCATTCCATCGACATCTGATAGAAGCAAAATCAAAATGAAACAGGTGGGTAAATTTGGTCTTTGCTGAGACATACATTACAAAAAATTAATAGAAAGAGAGAGAGAGAGAGATAATACACACAAAGGTATAAAAAATAAGCCTTAACTGTTAACATTATTGCTCCCACTTGCATCAGTTTAAAAAAAAACTATAACAAAACTTTAAGGCTGAGTGTTCAGTGAAAGTTACGAATTATACACGTATACACGTATAAATCATATGCTGGTGTGTAATACAACTACATGTTTCATTGGTGTGTAATACAACTACATGTTTCATCATTCTTTTATACCAGCCAGTAAGTTGATGTTGATGTTGAGTTGGTTTTAACGTCTGACGTCTGACAATTATATGTGCTGCCACACACGAGACAGGGTGGGGATACCAAGACTCCTGTCTCAGCCGGTCACATTTAACTGACACCGACCCAACCAGTACGGAGCGCAATGCTCAGGGCTCGAACCGAGACCTTTTTTTTTAGTTAAAAAGAAGAAAACATTTTTTCCTGAAACCTTAAAGAGGAGTAAAATAACAATTAGCCTTACTTACATAAAAATTAGCAAATTATTGAATCATTAAGTAAAAAAAACATCTATCAATGTAAAATGTAATAGAGCAAACAGTCTTAGGGCAAATGAAATCAGAATAGTCAAAATTAGAGCCTTATTTCCACTCAAACACAAAAAAATGTACTTCACTTTCTCTCTTCATTCTCAGTGCTTTTACATTTCTAAATCAAACTCATAAGGACACCAGCCTATCTCGTTTAACTTTTCCAAATTGGATCACAACACTTCTATTTTTTTTTTTCTTTCTTCAAGCTATTTCTAATATGAAGATCCACCAATCTTCAGCTTTAAATCCAGGCTTTAAAAAATCAAGATTAAATAACAAAAACACATGCGCTAAACAATAACCTTATTTCACATTAAATTGTAATACTTGGAGAGAAGAAATTGGAAAAAAAAACTTCCAATCCTGCAGCTATCAACTCTCACTCAGTCACAAATCAAGTACACAAAATGTTCGCACAACCAATGTAAAATGGATGGTTACAGAACACAGTTTAGTTTGCAGCATAACTTTGGCCACATGGCTCAGAGTTCTCTAAGAGAACTAAAGGAGACAGCAAGCAGCATGTGAAACTGAAACACTCGCAGGAGAGAAAGTCGTCCAATAAAATCATGAGCCTTTATAACATTGAATACAATAGAGGGCAGAGAAATTTAAGACAGGCGCTGAAAAATGGACAAATAAATAATTCATCAACGCTAAGATACATGTACATACAAGTAAAAAAACATTGTATAGAATAACGTTGAAGAGGGGTTTGCTTGTTTGTTTTGTTTGTTTGGTTGTTGCTGTCTTTCTTTGTTGTTGTTGTTTTTTGTATATGCATCAACCCTGAAGCAAACTTAGATGAATCAACAAAATTGTTGAGGGAGAACAAAAAGCATGCACAAGCAACTATTTACATTACATAGCATACAAAAATGTAAAGAGACTACACGCCAGATTTCAGATGTCATTCTTTGCTCAGCTTGTCACAAATTCTCCTTGATTCTTGTTTTCAATTGATGTCAGCACATAAAAAAGGCACACAATTCACATTTTTTTTATTTATAACTCGGGTTGCACCGTTGGAAATTCATACCCTGGTTATAATAAAAAATGGAAGAAGAGAGTGGAGCAAAGAGACCGTGTTTGGAATACTGATTGTAGATTTTTGTCTTTGAATGGAGCTCGGATTATTGATAAACACATCATTAATTATGTTACAAGTTGTGAAACATAACATCAACATATAAACATAGATAAGGTGGTAAGTGAATAAATTATACATGATTACAATTAAAGCAAATCAGCAACTTAGGATATGATAATAGCATACATTGACTTTAACCCAACCTCATACACATTACTTGCCATAATAAAGCAAACATGTCAATTAAAATCGTGATTTAGTCAAATTAAAATTTTAAAAAATTTTAAAAAACACAGCTAAATTGAAATCAAAAGAGAAGATGTATATCTCTTACGGCAATTCACAGAATTCCGTTTGTAGTTGTTGCAATCCAAACCAGGATATTTCTTATTATCATTAAGAATTACATTAAGAAATATGGGGTAAAATAACAACAAAAAAAAACAGCAACAACAAAATATATCATATCAAGACTTTGCATAGAAGAGTTGTGCCCCAGTATGCGACAAAAAGACTCCGGTGGGGCCACCATTTGGTGGTAGGTTTTTGGCAGCAATAGTAGACAGGTTGTTTTTTTTTGTTAAATAATAGGAGCGAAATCAAAAGTTGACATACAGAAATTAGGAACGGAACAGGGCCTCATACAGTCATAAATAGAAAAAAAGTCACTTCTATGGTGATTCAAGGGAAATTTAGCAAAGGAGGAGCTCACTTCTAGAATTCATTTCACTTAGCACAGACAGAGCCAAAACACTTGACAGTAGGCCTAGAGTATTAGCAAAGAGGTTGCAGGTTGGTTCCAGTCCAAAGCGTGTCACTCCCCATGTAGTCCCAAATTCTATTTCAAGCTTGGTCCGTGTTTGTTGGTTGTTGTTTTTTTAGTTTTAAATTATACCATTCCAACTATGGTTTATTTTTATATAATAGATAATATAATATCTCTCCTAAGGTTTACAAAACTTGAGTGGGCCATTTTAATTTTGTATACATCAGCATAAATGAAGTGTGTTACATGATAAGAAGTAACAAAATTGACTAAAATCATTCATCTCAACTATTCATTCATATAGGAACAGAGCTGGCAATGACACCAATGGAAGGTTGAAAAAATTGTAGATTTCGAGCCACATTATCTAGATATCTACTGGGTATCTTTAAATCAAAGCTGCAAGATCTACTAACACCAAAGCTACACTGTTGCTCTTTGGTTGCGACAAAGATAAGATGGATGACCCGCTAATTTCAACAAACGGGGGGAAAAACTTACTTTAGAACATATCGCGTGCTTATCTTCGGGTGCATAGTGGAAGACAAAGATAACGTATTCAAAAGGTATACAAGGTAAAAAACATAAAACAAAAACGAATAAAACACTTAATGCATAATCAAAGTACTATGAGTCATACACCAGCCAAGTATATTGCATAAAAAAAAATATTTATATACACACATGTATAAATACATATGACTAACTATCCGACGTCGAAGACACGAATTGTATAGATGCAGGTGACAAGAGAGAGGCAACTAATCGGCATGAGAAAGTGTGTTGAAGGCAGGGGTGTCTATCCCTTTTGTTGAAAAGCCGTAGGGTGAAGGCCCCAAGCTGCAAGTCGTGTGGCATCAACTAACAGAACAAACTGGCTGGCTATGTGTATGCCAAAAAATAACAAAAAGAATTGACATTGGCAGGAAAAGATTTCGAAAAAAAACCCATAAGGAAACACCATTATAAAAAATTGACGGACCTTGAGAAGTTATGTAAACCTGGGTTCTTGTTTTATTATTATTATTATTATTATTATTAAAACAATTCATGTTCTGCGACTTTCTTGAACATAAATCTTGAAGAAGAAAAACAAAGCCATTGGGTTATATTCACGGGAGGGAGAAAAGAGAAATCTCTTTTTAAATACAAAAGAGGTTTCTAAAAAGCCGCATGTGAGTGAGAGGTCCCTACCAGGGACTTGATATTATAGCCTGGCACAGCCAGGATTCAAACCCTGGACCCTGGGGAGGAGAGTCAAGTGCCTACCTGTAGACCACAGCGCCACAACACTAGAGAATATAACTGATGAAGCAACTGTTGAAACAAGAAACATGTCAGGAATATTACATTTACAGAGAGGAGCTAAAAGTGGCCAGAGGGTGGACTATTACGTGCCCTAACTCAGTTAAGTGTAAAAACCAATACAACAACACATGAATTGACAGTGGGGAACACTGCAATAATTGTTTCCACAAATTTCTGCAATCGCACATCTAAAACTAAAATATTTCTAGTGAAACTTGTATAACCTTCTATGAAAATGAATTATCTTTGATCCGTGGTGACAAAAAACAAATCCTTATGTATCAGATGAGGCAGAGCCAAAGGATCAAAACTGATATGGTTGATCCCCTGGTAAACACGCTCACAAACAGAAATAAATAAAGGTGATATTGTTTCCTCTCTGTACATGAGGCATATAGATAAGCATCTAAAACTTTCAACATCTCACTCTCACTAGTACTTAAAAATACAGAAAAAGATTTAGTCTATCATAAATGTTAAATGAGACTTACAATTCCACACATCATTATCATTAGTAAAAAAAAAAAAAATTATACATTTTACACACATGCTCTAGAAATTTCTCTCAAATCATAGAGGAAAAAGAAATGAAAATGATGGGGAGAATCTTTTGTGCAATAATTCCTTCTGTCTCCAAATCCTTTTTTTATATTTTATCGACAGACACCAAACACTGCAATCATTAATGATTTCAGGCATTTTTTTCACTATCACTACGTCAACATAAAAGCATTTCCCTTGCACAAGGTAGCCTACATGTTGTTTTGTCGTTCTTTTCCTTTGTTTTCTTTGGCCAGCATGCCAACCATTTTCCCCGGTTATTTTATTATCAATAAACTAAAACGCACACAAATGTATTAGTTTCATGTGGATGATTACCATTTCATGTTGAAGTGAAAGAAAAAACAAAAAAAAAAACAGATGAGCTTTAATATGGAGATCAACATTTTCAAATAGAGAATAAATCTGTTATTCTTGCCACACATGATGTTCATAGACGCTAAAGGTTTGTCGTCCCCTTCATTTGCCGACCTGGAAAACTTGTATTGCCTGCTATGTACAGAGTGGACTCGTTTGACTTTGGCTTTGGTGCTTGTTGACAACACACGTGGTGTTATGAATGGCTGAGAAATGCAAAAAGAACAAAGTAAAAAAAAAAAAGGAAGATGATAATGAATGGTATTTATATTGCAGACATTCTAAGAAAAAGCAATGTTCTATGAGTCGATAAAATTTTATAAAACATGAATGTATAGTATAACAGGTCAGACAAGTGGCAATTTTAATAAAAGTTTAAAAAAGCATTTCTAAATCAGAGCTCCTAATGAGTCTTTAAGGCCACAACTACAGAGCCATAGCAAGGAAATCTGTGGCATTATTTTAAAATATAATTGTCATGGTCAAAGAACCATCTTTAGAATTACGAAGTTGTGGGACTGATAATGAGAAAAAAAAACTAACAAAGAGAATGACCTACATTTTGCTGGAAAGACGTCGTTTGGATTAGTGGCCAGTTTTCTGAGCTTCTTTGGCGGCCATGATGAGAGGGACCAGACTAGCCAGGGGTTTCGCCAGCCGTAAAAACGGATGCTGAAATGGCAACAAAAATTTTTTTATTTAAATCAGTAAATACATTCATAGCGTTCATATTCATGCAGAGCAGAGAAATTTTTCTGACACAGTAAAGAAAATCCGCCATTGGTGCCATCATTTTTGGGAAAAGTATGGCTTAAAAATCATGTTCATTCAAGCAAACTTACACTTTAGGGAGTAGTAAGAACTTCTAAAAAGCGGCAAACTAATATTTACAGTGAATTTCTGCTTAGGTAAAGTAATAATACAATTAGTGTTATTATTATTATTATTATTATTATTATTATTATTATTATTATTATTATTATTATTATTGTTATTATTATTATTATTATTATTATTATTATTATTATTAACACTGAATACTGAATCTGTATATCAAAGTACCTTGAGCAGTTCGGAGGCAGAGGATCTTTTATCAACATCGACATCCAGACACTTGTCAAGGAAGTCTTGGAAGACAGGAGACAGCTTGCTCTTCTCTTTGATTTCAGGTTTGCCGTTTGTTGCAATTAGATACAGGGCCTGCAATGGTATTATCCTAAATATTCAACACTGCACAATTGTTATATATGCTTTCTAAAAGCAATTTATAGTAAAATTATTAAACTACTCATTTAATACATACTTTGACAAGGTGGCAAAGAGACAAAAAAAAAAACATTATATTATGCAGGTATTAATTCACCTCATAGTGCCACCAGGTTTAAAAAAAAAAAATAATAACAACCAGAACAGCTATCTTTGAACATAGCAAAGTTTAATTGAGTTGATTGCTTGGCCTCTGACGTCGGCACTATAAAGGCTTCAATGTGAAAGGGTCCCAAGACTTGTGAAAATCTTATGTGCTGCCACACAGTCGCACACCACTGTAAGGGGGGGTATCAGTAATTGTCTCAATTAAATTTTTCGACCGATTTTGATTGTCAAACCAGGGACCTTCCAATGGCGAGACCAACGCTCTACCAATTGCTCCAGTTCGCAATCCCCCCTCCCCCCCCCTATGCCACGAAGAATGATATGACTAGAGTCAGCGCCCTTACCCTCAGTGGATTCTCGTTAAGGTAGGGGGGCTCTCCCTCGATCATCTCAATAGCCATGATCCCCAAACTCCAAATGTCAACTTTTGGACCATATTGCTTTCTGGAAATAAAAAAATAAATAAATTTACAAAAAACATAATGAAGGTAAATGAAGTTCATTGCTTATTTTTATGAAAAATAATATAAGAATTTAGTTGAGCATAAAACATTAAAGTTGAATTGTGAACTTTTAAAGAAAACAATAATACATTTTTAAAAAGCCACATTTATTACTCATCAAAACTATTCCTCTAAAATAAGTCCAAATAATTTAAAGGAAAATTCCGAAATGACCTGTAAGTTTGCTCCTCTATACTATATACAACCACGGTGAATCAAGCCCATGTCATTTTGCCCTATTTATAGCGTGTTAAGAAACATCAATTGCACGTTAACAGGTCTGAAAGCTGATAATTCAATCATTCTTAAAACAAGAGATAATTTTTATTTAAAAATTATAACATGTCAATACAGAGTAAAAAAAAGATATTACCCCAGTTGACTTTCGAATGGTCTCGTCTCTATTGATAAAAAAAGAAGATGAAGAGGAGGAGGAAGATAATAATGAAGAAAAAGAAGAAGAAGAAAAGACTGACCGTGTGACAACCTCTGGGGCCATCCAATACGGAGTGCCAACCATGGTGGATCTCTTGCTCTGTTCTGGAGACAGCTGCGCACAAAAGCCGAAATCAGCTGTGGAGATTATGAGTAAAAAAGAGAAAAAATTGTTTGAGTTAGGACCTTGTTAGGAACGCCATTCAATAATTGAAATATTGAGATCATTCTGTTTCCAATAAATGCCATTCAGTTAGTAAAACACCAATAATTTTTTTTTTCCAAAAACGTCATTCAAAAAGTTAAGATATTCGATTATCGAAAGGTTATATTTTATATGTATAAATCACCTTCAAGTCTAGAAATAATATAAACCCAATATAAATATTGACTTGCAGTGATGCCAAAAGTATCACCATTTCTTTTCTGAACCTCCCACACACGGTGGTATAAAATATTTTGCCATAAAACATAGCACGTTAGCAGACCTTCATTGGACTCTGACTTGCAAACTTTCCCCCTACCCCACCCCCACCCTAAAAATCTACAAATTTTACGGAAAACTGGCATGAATGTAACCTACTTAATTTGACACTGCCGTCCATCCCGAGCAAAATATTGTCGCTCTTGATGTCTCTGTGGATGACTTGGTTGTCGTGAAGGAACTCCAGGGCTTGCAGGCACTGATGTGATACAATGTGAGATAAATCATAATCTAGGACTCTTTATATACTTGATAGATTTAAAGTGAAAAGGGGGGGGGGGGGGGGGGGGGGAAGAAAACATATTTGAGGCATTCAAGCTAAAAAAGTAAAAAAATGAAAACGAAAAAGGATCAAGTAAAAAAAATATATATAATCTTATCGAGGCATATACCATAGGACTGATTTTTAAAAATTACGCAAGTTATGACTTTTCAACACACTGATGGAGAGAAAATATTTGAGACAGTCAAGGCGGAAAAGTAAAATTAAAAGAAGAATAAAAAAAAAAAAGGATCAAGTAAAAAATAATGACTTTTTGAGGCTTACACTGCTGGATTGATGAGTGAAGAAGAAAGGAAAAAAAAAAAAAGACCTTTCCAAGAACGAGATTGGGCCAATAAAAAAGAAAATACTGACTGTAGCCTCTCTACTAAGAGACGATTTATCTTTAAAATCCAAACACAGAAGGTCACAAGTGGCCCAAAAAAAGAGAGAATTTTCTACTCCTCCGAAACTATCTACTTCCTAATTCACCAGGACTGAATATAAAAAAATTTTTTTTCTGGTAGCACAAACCTCTCGACACACTGCCGCTATCTGGCCCTCATCCATGCACGTCTCTGTCACGACGTCTGTGAGGGATCCTCCGGCCAAAAACTCCATGACAACCTGGCAAACATAACCAAGTAACATATGTTAATTGTTATGCTTAATGCTTCAAATGATGTAGTAATTCATAAACATTTGTTATGTTAAATGCTTCAAATGATGTAGTAATTCATAAGCTCCTACTACTTCTATCCAAGCTAAGCATAATTTTAAGCATTTCTAAAGTTTCAAAGGGATGCGGTACCCCTAGGGTAAAGCATCGGTTTCTAATGGGGTTTTTTTTTGCTATTGGTTTGGTTGGTGTCAGTACAATGTGACAAGCCAAGTCCTGAGTATCCTCAAGGGGTGCCTTCTCCGTATAGTAACTTTCTGAAGACCTAGGGGAGAGCTTTGCTTTCTCTGAACAAAGACACTCTTATGTCTTAAGTCATAAAATCTAAACCATTTAAGTCTTCTGTTTAACATTTCTTTGTGCTTAATCCATAAAACAAAATAACCCAAAAAATGTCCACATCCTATCGCTCTGGTTTTGAGACTTTGGTTTTACGCTGTTGTACAATGCCAGAAATGAATAAGTAAAAACAAAAATAAAGATGAAAAGATTTTTGTTCTTATCAATTTCTCAAGACCTTTTGAATTCTATTTCTCTTTGTTTTAAAAACCATATTTATTTGGTGACTGTTTTATCATATTTTACAACCAAATGTAGTTTTCTAAAACACCAGAAGAATTGGTAAAAAAAAGACAAAATGAAATACAAGAAACAAATGATACATCATGCATTCATAAAGCCACTTTACCCATAACTCCTCCCCAACCAGGTATGAGTCGAGGTAGTTGACGATGTTGGGGTTCTGGTTTTCTCTCATGACAAGGATCTCGTTGATGATGAGTTCTTTCTTGGGCTGCTGGGACAGATTCATCGTCTTGATAGCGACCTCTCTGCCCGTGGCCACCTCTACAGCAATGTACACGGTTCCCGAAGCACTGCACACGTAGTAATAAGAATAGAGATGATTTATAGAGAGCGTAAGAATAGAGATGATTTATAATAGAGATGATTTATAGAAAGCACTGCATACGTAGTAGTAAGAATATAGATGATTTAAAGAAAGTCATCTTCTGCATACTCAGCACATGGAGCTTTAACACAGTAAAGCCCTATTCAAAAGGAGCTTGACATTGGAAGGAGAAAATAATAATATTCCTACAAAGTAAAAAGCATTCATTCATACAAGAACATGGTTTGGGGTACAAGTTGGGTGGTTTAACAAATGCATTTTTAGACAAGGAATGCATCCAAAAATATTTGTAAACATTGTAGAAAAACAGATTATGCCCAACTTTTTTTTAATCAATATAAATATCTCTAAAATAGCCTTTTTTAAAAGAAAGGCCACACAAGAGAGAGACAGAGAGAACAGAAAAAGGGATATTCTATATCCACCCACCCCTGGCCAATTTTTTCCATCTTCGTGTATTTTCTGTTTGGGTCCCCGATGGAAACGATGGTCCGCAGCTTCTCCATTATCTCCTCGTTGGTCATCTTGGCCTTCTTGGGTTTCTCCGTCTTGTTGTCTGGTCCAGACTCGGAAGATTTTTCATCCTCTATAGGCTTTGTATACTGAAAAGTACACAACAAAATAGGTTAAAATACACGTATTGGGTGTTTTTGTCCGTTACTTTAACCTGTAAGTCATTATACTGCTCCTTTGCGCTGTTGCCTATCTTCCTATACCGCTGATCTACTGCTGGTTGTCATTTATTGACTTCATTTGTAGGCGACGTCCATTTATTCAGAAAAAAAAAGTCAGGGAAGAAGTAAAACAGTAATAAAAGAAAAAAAAATTGACTTAAAGAATATATGTATACAATTTTTTTTTTACAAAAAATATCAAACAACCATGTTGAATCAGGCACAAATCACTTACCATAAATAGATAGTTTTTGATCTAGAGACTTCTAAACATTCAGAAGTCACTCTGTATTGAAAACGTTATTTCTGTTTCTAAAAAGGATGGAATTTAACTTATTTTTTCAACCAGGGCATTGTTATAGTTGCTGGTATATACAACCAAATTTTCCCTTGTGGATGAATAAAAGTTATCTTATCTAATAACCTTTTGACAAACTTTTGCTAAACTCTGACTTTCTTTCTTTTTTTTTTTTTTCTTTTTAAATCCATAAATTTACAGAAAATTGGCACCACTGTATACACCAAATCTTATGATTTCTCTTACTATTGATTTAGTTTTGTCGGGTCTTGCGGCGATGGGAGGGGGTGGGTTTTCTTCTTCCTCTTCATCCCCATCTGCTGAGACAGTGGGACTGGAGTCTTGTTTGTTGCTCTGTACACCATGGAAATAAGCAAATCATTGATTGAACAAAAATGTTTGTATTGATCGAAAAAAATAATTTAAAGATTTTAAGTGTACTCTCTAAAAACATTGGGTTTTTTTAAAAACCTTTGAATAATTCCCAATATATATCATCAATAATGATAAAAATCGATCTGTTAAAATAACTGATTTTGAGATTGACCATTGTATGATAGCAAAGTGATGATATTTCATCTTCAGATTTTAACACTTTATATTGTAGATAAAAAAAAACACACACACACAACTAAACATGTCGATGTAGTTGCTAATAAGACTCTACAATTTTTTTTCAAATATTTCTATGTAATGTGACAAAAATTGATAACACATACCGGAGATATAACCACCATGGCAGAAAGTTTGTCCGACAAGTTGGATTTGGACGAAGTCGCACCTGATAAAATAAAAACAAATAAAAATTGATATATCTCATATATTATCTCGAGAGGGGGATATGCAGTGTTCCTTTTTTACAGACAATTTTTCTTTCTTTTTTTTTTTTTTCATAATTTCAAAAACCTTTTGATTATAATTTTTACTTTGTGTTGTAAACATGAAACAGACAAAAGGACATGTTGATGAAAAAAGCAAAGGAAGTATTGAATCATGCTGGAAAAAAAGAAACATAAAGCATTATTAACTTGACAACTGGACATACTAGAGGAGTGTATATTAACGACTTGTTAACGAAGAAAAAAAATGAAATACTCAATTCTGTTCAACCCCCCTCCCCAAAGTACTTGAAAACTGGACGTACTAGACGAGTGTATATTGAGCATGAACTTCCCATCCTGCCTCTCCTTTGACGACATGTTAATGAAGAAAAAAATTAAATACTCAATTTTGTTCCAACCCCCCTCCCCAAAGTAATTGAAAACTGGACGTACTAGAGGAGTGTATATTGAGCATGAACTTCTCGTCCTGGCGCTCCTTGGACGATGTGTCGTAGTAGTTAAGCACGTCCAGCACGGCCTGAGGGTTCTTCTTCTGCTCGTACTTCGAGATGTTGGCCGTCTGAAGCAGCTTCGCCCACGACTCGGGCATGCCCTGCGGGGAACAGAGAAATTAAACGTTGTGTTAAGCTAAAGAATATATATATATACTGTACTAAAATCAGCTAGTAAAAAAGAAATTAAATTAGTTAAGAGTGATGCCAACTGGATCGATATTTTTTCAGTAAATCTTTACACTTCATTATATTGTATTGAATCACAAACAACCAGTAGTGAACAAAATCCGAAAAAAATAAATTTGCCCAGCTTTTTTTTACAAACCTGGGATCTATACTAGACCAAGCAGCAAGTTGTTTGTTGTTGTTTTTTTAATTGCATATTTGCATTTGCTTTGAATTGCCTGAAAGTGCAACTTATTGTGGTCTTTGTAAGAAAACATAAAGCATGTTAACAGAATTTTTTTTTTATATCTTCTATAAAATGACACTATAGTGTTTGTGCCTGCCTGTTGATCACTTCTCATGTCTTCCAATGTAACAAAGTGGAATAAATTTGTGCAAATTTTCATGCCCTATAGCTGGCTAGGAGAGGTGCTGGCTAACATGTAACATACAATAAGACAAGTCTTACTGTAAACTCCCCTGTGTGTGGATCAAACCCAACATGCACAGTGTGCTCGAAGTTGGACGGGAATGAAATCACAGGCTTGTCGCTGGTCAACTTGACCATTTTGCCACCTGGAAGACAAGAGCAAAAAAATATGATACATGCAGTTTGTTTTAATTTATAAGTATTTGCATTTGCAACAAGTAGAGCTGCCAGCTTTGTGAGATATTTTTTTAAATAGCAGTGGAATCATATAAATATAGCCAACAAAAACATTGATTAACATCAGTTTAAAGCAATGGTAAGCTGTAAGTGTATTGTAAATTGAAAGAGACAAAGACAGAACTGCAATGACATGTAATCTAGACTACAAATTAAGATGGTAACATTATCAGTTATGGCATAATTGCACAATCTCTACTTCTTGAGTTAAAATATTTTGCTTGGCACAAACCAACAGACATGGAGCTGTAATGATAACACATGCAAAAGTAACATACTGACTACAGTGATCATATAATATTCATTAGGTGCAGCAGCCAGAATTGACTGAATTTGGTTCATATTAAGTCTTAACATTCCTGTTCTATGAATTTGAAACTTGTCATACCTTTGGTTGTCTTCATTTTCTTCTTCTCTTCTTTACTGTCCGGTTCTTTTGGCAGTGGCTTGTATTCTTGGGACAAGGGTATATCTCTGTGAAGAGCATCACAAGGTTAACAAAAAATTAATTATAGTATTGAAATAAAAAATCCACTTGCTCATCTCATTTATCAAAATGTGTGAAACCCATCAAGAATTGATGACACACATGTTTGACAGGTACATGATAAAAAATTTTCTGACTAGGATTTAAACTAAGTTAGGTATTAAATCACCAATACAATTTATCTCTGATACAGTGATAGCCAATGCAATTTCACAGTGACAATGATATATTTTTACTGTTAATTTCTGAAAATCCCTGAGATATTTTGTACAAAAACCTACACAAAATTCAATCAAATTTGCATTATATTTAATTTTCAGTATAAATCTATGTACCTAAGGCAATGATAAATGAAAGGAATATAAAAAATGCCAATCAATTTCAATTTATATTCCACTGCCAAGTAAAAACGCACAGTTTATATTAGATGTCAATGTTGAATCTTAAAAAACATTTATTTGTGAGTAACTTTCAAGAAATACTATTATAATTATATTATACATAACAAGACACCAATATTTATTTTCATTACTGATCATAAAGAATTAAAACTGAAATTACAAGCTTGTTTTTATTTTGCAGCATACCTTGTAGTGCTTTCCAGCCTCATGGGAGGTGCAGGTGGTTTTTCACCGTTTTCAGACATGGTGGCAACTGTAACTGAGGTTTCAAACTGTACTAAAAAAAAAAATTAAAGCTCCCTTCACTCCTGGAATTTTCAAAGAAAAGAAAACACTGTTATTTGTTAACTATAAACAAAACATGTCACACATGCAAGGAAAAAAAATTAAAGTGCTCTTGGTTCATATTTATTCAACAACTCTTTAGCATTGCCTTTTAATCCAATCTTTGAGTGCTATATGACGTCAACTTTTCTCTAAACCCTTCAAAAAGTAACTTGGATCTCTAGACTCTCTAGTTCAGGATTTGGCTGAACATGATAAATTGAACAGATAATTCCATTCAAAGAGTGCAGCCATTCTAAATGAAGTGACAGTCTAACTTTACTTTTCTAGATAATCTAGACTAGTAGACAAACCTAGGTATCCAGTCTTACCAAAGTTTTCTTTCTTTGAAAGCAGTAGGCCTAGGTCCACTCTAGATTCTAGAGAAACTATAGATATGAGAGGCCCTTTTCTACCAATTCCTATAACTACTACTAGATCTAGACTCTAGATCTAGAAAAGTAGGTAGGTACAACTCCGTCAGATTTTAAGATCTAGTCTAGACAAGGTGCCATATCTACAGTCGCAGTTAAGGTAATAGGTCCTAAATATGACTCATAACTTCGCACTACTGTCCGGCTGAGCAAGAGATCGAATATCGATAAAAGTGTCTCACTCCAACAATGAGTCATCTGGTCTGAGCATCAATAATAACCCATCCTTTGGATCACAGAACAAGGAAATGCGGAACCGGGTGCATTCTCCTAACGGCACCAAAATTAATAATTAAGCTTCTATATTTCAACAAAATACAGATTATAAACAAATTTAAACATAGATCTACCTGTAAGGCTGAGGAAGTCCTGAGATTAAAAATAAATGTTAGAGACTCATCGAGCAAAAGTTATCCTGTGTGCTCACCAGTTGGTCAGTTAGCATTGGTACTGTAGCAATCTAGAATCTAGCACTGGCAGGCCTGGCAGAGGAAACCAATGTTTCTTGTAGATCTGCTACTTTCTGAGATCAAACCAGACGGCACCATTCACTGCACTGGGGCCTAATCTTGGGAAGGGAACGGCAGTAACTCCTATGCCAGGTATATTGTGACGTTTGAGCTGAAAGAATATAAGCTAATTGTTTTTGGGGTTTTTTTGTATATTAAACTTCCATTATTCGTTTGTTGATTTTTTCTCTCAAATTTTTGTTATCCTTGTTTTCTGAAACACTACAGACTTTAACTCTGATTTCACCCCATAGAGAAATTTAAGAGACTAGGGTAGTATGCTAAAAGTGTTCGCCATTTTTGGTTCAGTATTAAGCTTAGTACAACAATGCATTTAGATAAGCCATGGGAGGTAACAATGAGAATAGATTAGTACACATTATTATTCATCTTGTATGACTTAGAGATACCGGTAACACTTAAACTCAAATAAAAATTAAATGTGTAAACTCCCTGACTTATATGGTTTACTGCCTGTCCTTTTGAAGATCGGCCAGAATGTGTGAGACAGATGCTAAACACAAAAAAATGCAACAACATATAGTAGTAGCAGTATGAACAACAACAACAACAACAACAAAAACAACATTAATAACAATAACAACAACAACAACAACAACAACAACAACAACAACAACAACAACAACAACAACATCAGCAACAATAATAACAACATAAACAACAACACCAATATAAACACCAAGGTACACCGTAGTATTTCTTTTTAGGTAATAATTACATTGTACCCTACCTCATAATGCACTACAAGAAAGGAGGCGTGGGGGAGAGAGATAGAGAGAGAGAGAGAGAGAGAGAGAGAGAGAGAGGGGGGGGGG
>RQTK01001267.1:32816-46146 GCA_003991915.1 Elysia chlorotica
CCCCATAACCTTAAATGTTTGGGCAATAATAATAAATTTGCATCCTTTCCTTCGATCTGAAAGGTTTGTATTTCTTTGTAAGGTCCAATTTGACTTGAACGTTATAAACAATCATCACCACAGTTTTAACTTTTATAATGTCCTTTCAAATTTCTAAATTACTGTCAATAATTTTTATTTCATCAACGAAACAGCACACTATAGAAGTGATATGGTGCTTTTGTTATTTGTCTACTATATGAATGTTATGACCTTTTTTCAAACCGTTCTAGGTCGTATTACATGTATAAGCTGAATAATTGTTGACCACTGTCCCTACCTGTGTGTTATCCCCAGGGCTCCCCTGGACCAAGTGGAGCACCCGGCATTAAGGGTGACAGAGGCTCTCCTGTAAGTAGAACCCAGTATCTCTTTATTATTCTACTCTCTTGCTATGTCTCCATCTCCTTCCTGTTTTCTCTCTCTCTCTCTCTCTCTCTCTCTCTCTCTCTCTCTCTCTCTCTCTGTGTTTTTCTTTTTTTTCTCCCTGTTTGTCTGTCTGCATCTGCTTCTCTCTGTCTCTGTTTGTATGTCTGTGTCTATATCTCTCCGTATAGACGTCAGTCTTTGGGCTCATCCGCAATATAGCCTATCATGGTGCTAGCGTTGGACGTTAACCAACACCTTCAAACTTGTGTAGAATATGTTACATTCTTCAATCTTCAAACGTATACGTGTATTCTCTCTCTCTCTCGCATATAGTTACGTCTATTCTAGAATAATTTTATGTTACATTCTTCAATCTTCTAACATATACGTGCATTCTATGTTTAAAAAAACAACAAAACCCACCATACATAGATTGCGCATTTCACCAGGAAGGATGCTCCTGTCCCACGACGCAACCCCAGGTCCCCGCACCAAGCCCCAGCCTCCAGTAGATCATCTAGATGGAGCGACAGCAAACTGGCCGAGTACGGCCTCATGTTGGTGCGAGTGTTGGGCGGACAGGGGCACACCAGGAGAGTTGGGGGTCGAATCCCTGGCGGAACTGGAGATGGTGGTGGTGGTGGTGGTGCTGGTAGCGCCGCCGATGGTGGTAGCAGCGGTGAGACACCTGGGAGTTCGAATCCAGTAGAGGTTTACTGTGTGTCTACATCACAGTCTGAGGAGGGGCGTGTGGAGAAGTGTGAAGGTGAGTTGTTACGCGCACATCAGCGCCGGCGGGAATTGTCAGTGTAGGCAGAAACTTCTTGTAACGCTCTATCTCCGTCTATTATATCTTTATTTCCGTTTTGTTTTTTTTTTTTTTTTGCTTGGTTTTGGTTTTGTGTCCGTCTGTCTTTGTGTTAAATCTGTATCTACCTCATGGTGAAGTTAAAATGAAAATGGACTGGTCTGTGTTATTTAACTTAAAAAAATTCTATTTGAACTTCCTGTGTCAGCACATAAACAATGTCAAAGCTACGGAGAAATTAAAGTATGTACGCTATGTAGTTTGATCAATGACATACTGCACAATGCGTCGTAAGTACAACGTCGCAGTAGCTTACACCTCGTCGTAAGCATTGCTATTCTTATATTTTCAGACAAGCCGTCAGCTAAGGGGTCGTTAAAATAAACCTTACAAATCTTACACCCTATAAGAGGGGGGGGGGGGCATTGGCTGTTGTAAGAATAGTGCTAAGACTAAGAGATATGAAGAGCGTGTGTAATTTAAAGAAATATGGGGGAGAGGGGGGGGGGGGTCAAACGGTCCCAAAATAGGTGTTACGTTTTACTTACGACCAAATAATTCTATGTTTTTACCATTGACACTTTCCAACTCCCAGCCGACGTTCACCGCAGTCTAAGACCGCCCACCCGACGAGCGCCCCGCCCACCGCGCCGACCAGCGCCTGTCCTCAACCAATCAAATACTCCCGCTACCCACGCCATTAGCTGTCACAAGCCTGTAGCTCCGCCCCGCAGGCAGAAAACCACTGAGGAAGACAGCTCTGCATCCGTTTCACCGTACGACAACGCTTTGGACCCAGATGTCCCAAGAGCGATAACTCCACCACAAGATGCTGGTTGTGATGGAGACGGGGCTAGAGATAGCGGTGCCTGCTTGGCTAAACATTCTGAGGGAAGATTTGGAGAAACAGCGGCCGATAACCCAAACTATACAATCGTTGCTGAGATTCAAGCCGGAAGTAGCGGTTCAGATGACCATAACGAAGGAAAATCTGAGACTGAGAGCTTATCGGAAGATGTTGATGTCA
Organism: Elysia chlorotica; assembly: GCA_003991915.1. Taxonomy (NCBI): domain Eukaryota; kingdom Metazoa; phylum Mollusca; class Gastropoda; family Plakobranchidae; genus Elysia; species Elysia chlorotica. Next base: position 35,060 of record RQTK01001267.1, read on the forward strand.
TTGACAAAAGTACACAGCCTCAAAAAGATGTTCAAGATTGTGGCGAGGTTTGTTTGACTTTGGAATCTGAGGACGAATATAAAGCCGTATTGGATGCTGAAAATGAAAGCGAAAGTGAAAGTAAACCGAGCAGCAGTGCGGAAATTCCCGATGATGTATCCGATGTTTCCAGCGAGGGGGAGGAAACCTACACGTCAATAAATGAACTGAATGAGGCTCTTTACAACCTGCAGGAACAAATCCGAGATCTACCCTGATACAGTTTACAACAGTTTAAAACAGCGTAGAACAGTTTGGACTCTAGGAGCAAGCTATAACATGAGATTACATACAGGCTAACAAACTTCAAGCACAAGTCTTTTCAAGAATGCGATCAACAGAGATGGTGGCCGGTATTTAGATATGTGAGAGACTTGCTCATGCAATACCGATACATTCTACCATGGTTACGCCAAAAGTATTTACTGAGGACCGCTCGAAACATATTCTGTAATCAGTGTTTAGTGATACCTACTATTATGCTTACATGCTTGTAAACTCAGGTGATTGATTTGAGAGGATTGTGCTGAGCACAATGTATTGAAATAAAAGATAGTAGATGTATGGAAATAATATATTTGTTCCGTTTCTTTATATAAAAAAGTGGGTAATGTCCAGATAGTATGTGCCTGTCCTGTTTTTAAATCTTTGATGTGTCGTTGTTTGTCCCGTGGACCTCGCATTGACTCTGTTCTGAGTTATGTTTGGAAGGAGATTGTGAATGCTGCGATCGTTATAACTGAATGTGTACAAATGTATGAAGGGGAATGGCAAAAGTGGGGGCAAAAAAAAAACAAAAAATAAAAAAAAAACGCCAACAATTCCTATTGGTTTCTTATTTAATGCAATGACTGAATGGGTTGGTTTTTTAACCATCGTCAGCAGCGAGGCTTTATTGTGGACGGATCCCAAGAATAATGTTTGACACTTTTACGTGTTGTCTTAACAGTGGGAGGCTGGTTGAATGCAAACGCTCTTTCTTATTTCAAAACCTGAGGAGTCCCTGAGTCTATATCATAATAATGCGGCGATTGGTCCCAAGACTAAAGTCTGAGAGGTTTCATAACATAATGTGTACATTTTGCCATACATGGACAGAACTGTCTCAACAGACCACGGTATACTAACAAGGCCCTAATTATGCCATGACTCCTGACTCAGCCCATCACATTAGACTGACACTAGTAGGCGGCGAAATTGCCAAGGCTCGAAGCACAGACCTCCTGCTTCAGAAGCCAGTGTTTTACCCCAGGGCTGCCGCGTTCCCCAGAGGAAGAGATACCGAAAGTTGGTTCTGACCAACACACAGAGAGAATGTGAAAAACATCTTTGTCAAGTTATACAATTTTAATTACAACTTACATCTACTGTCTACACAAAATGTGTGTAAGATACTATGAACAAAGGAACATTTTTTTCAATGAATATGTGAAACATTCACACAAAAATAAGGTAATTAAATAAAAAATAACTTATAATAAAAAAACGCACCAAAAAACATGTCGTATAGCATTTTTAATAGCTTATTGTTTTGTATAAATAATGAACAAATAATAGCTAAAACAGACCTTTATCAATGTTACATGATATTTCATCTGAGAATAAAATTGAAAGGCAAACAGACAGCGGAGTTCAAACATTGAAAAAATGTCACTATAAAAACGATTTATATTTGTAAATTCTTCACTTTATACATACATGTAAACAATTAATTAAATGAGTTGCACATATCATTTCAGCTCACTCTGACTGTAAATACACCATGTGACAGACATTGCATAGCGGTTTTGGATTCTCTATAGAGGGAGGGAGAGAATCAGAATTCTCTCCCTCTCTCCGGGTTTAAAGTCTGCTAGGTTCCCCTGGGGGATCCTATACGGCGAAGCATAGCGGTTTCATGATAGATTTTCAGGTTCAAATCCTTGCTGTTAGACCAGATGATGCACCAGGTCCATGAGAAAGGATCTTTTCATGTAAGACAAAGAGCTTTGAGAGTTTTTGAAGGTTAAAATAAAAACTGTAATACATGTACAAGCCAGTCATTGATTTAAAATACTGGGATCCACCAAGAATGGACATTTCACAGCAATAAATAAATTAAATTAAAAAAAAAGAAATTTAAAAGCAAACTCCATATATTCTAAGCTATAAATATTTGTTAAAACAAGATGGAATTAAGAAATTTTGTTTTCCTATTTTTTGAAAAATCCAGCTAATAACACTTAACAGGAAAATTGAGGAATAAGAATCAACATTAGTATACAAAAATCATCTGCTTGTAATCCATTTGGTTTGGGAATTTTAAAAAAGGTTCAAAATAACTGCTTAATTTTAAGAGACAGAAGAAAGAAAAAAAAAAGGGGGGGTTAAAAATTTACTGACATAAAAAGATCTACAACGATAAGTTACTGACATTCAGAAATTGAAAGTTTTAAACACATAGAACTAAATTTGATTTGTTAAAACTAATCCTTTTGATTGGTGTTACAAATAAAATTAATCATGTAATTACAGGAACTAAATCTGAGTTTTAACTTAGAAGATGAACATTAAATAGCAAAATATTTCTAAAAGTCTTTAACATAATAAAATACATCAAAACAACATTAAAAAGTAATCTTTAAGTTTAACATTGACAATGTGCATGGCTGCAGATTCTATGTTTCAAGAGAAAGGTAATAAGACTGAAGCCATACAAAACGCAGGTTTCTGATAGATATTTATGATATCAATACACTAAACTGATGAAAAAAAAGCATAATGTGGCGAGAGACCAAAACAGAAATATCTTTGTGAATTTAAAAAAAAATTAGATTGATATTTCCTGAATTAAAAAAAAAAATTTTTTTTAAAGCATAATCTGTCACACAGGAATATTATAGAATAATGTATCAGACAATATTTTATAAAATGAGAATACTTGTTTAGAAGAAGTCCTTGAAATGTGTACTCTTAATGAGCCTACCTAAGATCCGAATAATAGTTGTTTTTGTTTTTTCTTACCTTCTGTTTAATTATCACAGAGTGGTTTCAACATAATGGGAAAAGTAAAAATAATATACATATTTTAATTCTTTTGACGAGGGCAAAAAAAGGTAAATTGGGCCACCAGTAATTCCTACTGGTAGATACAGTAAAATGTATTTCAGGTAAACTTGTTAGGGACAGTTTAAAAGTTTATTTTAAACAGTAACTGATAGTGTAAAGAGAATCTGTCTCTCGGAAATAGTTCATATAAAGCCACATTAATCTTAGCGGGTTCCACTGTGAAATACCTAGCATTTATCAAACTTTTCTTTTTTTCCTGAAAGAGTACTCATTCATAGAGCCCTTAAATCGATCCACGTCTATCCCGCTCTTATCGAGATTTTCATACATTTCCTGTAGTTGGAGAGCAAGAAGGTGGTCTTTCTCTTCCTGAGTCAAGCTACTGTTTTCTATATCTTGTGTTGTTGACTCAGAAAATGTCCTCTTTTTACGTTGTACAAACGAGTCTAGAGTTGTATTCGCTGCACCTTTCTCAGATTGTTTACCTTTGGCTCTCGACTTCTTGCTAGAAGCAGGCTGGGTTTTATTAGTACAAGTACTGCTACTTTTATTGACGGACGCGGGAACAGATTTTCCTTTAACACGCAGATCAGAGTCTGATGTTTCCGAGGCCTTGGTGTGATGATGCTTGTTGCCAGGTTTGTTAGACGATCCCGACACATTCAACGGCCGCACGATGGAACCAGTCAATCCCAGTACAGGCGAGGAGATAGAATCACTGTCCCATACATCAGCGCAGTTCTCCTGGTCAGATCTATTATCCACCGCGGTCCTGCTGTTTGCACGCGATGTCCTCTTGGTATTAGTATTACTCTCCTGGGCTTGGTCTGCGTATGGAGATTCATCCTCCATACAAACAGAACGCGCCTCCGACGCAAACTTTTCCGATGGTTCCGTGCTGGGGTTGAGTAATTTGCTGTTTGACGGGTGGATGGTGACAATATTATCGTGGTCTTTGATTTGTTCGGAACCACAACCTGGGTTGCCACTACTCTCACCCCTCGCCTTCGCCGAGTTTCTCAAAACTTCCTCAGCCCTTTTGTTCATCAGCGCAGCGGCAGTCGTTTTCCCCATGCCCGTCGCGGACTTCATCTTAGGACTCTGGGTTTTCAGCGATTTCCCGATGGGCGATGATACAAACCCAGGACTGTCCCCCAGTGCAAGCCTCCTGGGCGTGATACTCAGTACGGGGACGTCGACAGTCGTACCGTCGGCCTGTGGTCTGGGCGGAGTCCTGAGGTGCGCCACGATTGGCTTGAAGTTCCCAGCGGTTGGACACAGATACTGAACCTGTCCGTCGATGCCCCCACCACCGCTGGTGGTGTTGTTGTTCTCTCGGCTCAGAGTTGATATTATGAGCGGGCTTTCCGGGACAAACTTGTTCAACCCGCTTGGGCCTGGCCCGAAGATATCCTCGGGCTCGGATTTCACTTTGAGCAAGTCGTAGGTCGGTACGTCCGCCCTCTCCCGGCACAGTTCACCAGACACAGCCGCGTTGGTCAGGTCTACGACCGAGGCCGAGGCTGTGGTGTACGAATGCTCCTCTCTCAGCCCCGGGGCCTCATCGCTGCTCACGCTTTGACTCCTGGCTCTCGGCGAGTTGCCGGCCAACCCTCCAAGGGCAGACAACCCGTAGAAGATTTTGTCCACCGGAGAGATACAGGCGTACGGGTAAGGACTCATTTCCTCCTTTTGCTGCTCTTGTTTGGCCGTCGTGTCGAGATAGCGGTGGGGCACTTGGTGTGCGAGGAACAGGGCTGAAGAAATTGTTGAGCGTGTTCATTTTACCCTCGGCAGCGCTTTCTGGCCTGCCTGACTTGGAGTTTTTCTTGCTTTTAGACAGAATTTTGGGCGTTGGTGTCTTGGTACTGGATTTGTTGTTTGGGGTGTTCCCACCTGGCGAGTTTAAGACACCACTGGAATTCAGCTTTTCAAACGAGACCTGAAAAAAAAAGTAGATATAGGTAAATTAATTGTCATAACAGTAAAATAGATTTTTTAAAGCAAAAAAAAAAAAGCGAAAATATAATTTTTTTTTTTTGGTAATGTATCTCTTGTTTTTTAGACACCCAAAATGAAGACGAATTCATTTTAAAATTAGACAAATATTTTCAAAGAACAAAAATGAAAAAAAAAAAAAAATAATAATAATAAATATATAAGCTTAAGAATAATTACTGGAAGTAATCAAATTTGCTAATAATATTCAATACATTGATTTGAGCTGAAATGCTGAAGGAGAAGCCTGGTGCATACCTCCTCTTGGTGCCCCTCTCTTCCTTCCAAGCAAAAATATATTCATTTAAAAATGAATTGTCATTCTGCCTTACTAAAGCAAAAAATATGCAACTATTTTCATTATAAATAAAGGGAAAAAAAAGGTTAACATAAGAATATTTACTGGAAGTAATCAAACCTGCTAGTTAATATATTAAACGCATTGAATTATAGAGCAAAAATATATAAGAAATAAAAAAAAAGAAGCAGAAGAAGAAGAGGAAGAAAAAGAGGTCAGCACGATAACGGCTATGTTGTGCCCATGATGTGAGTGAGTGAGTTGTTTTTACGGTAACCGCTATGTTGTGCCCGTACCTCCTGCAGCTGCTGCGCCATGGCAAGTCCGAGCCTCTCCGTATCCTCCCGCTCCCTCCGGAGTCGCTCCACCTCCCTGGCCTCCTCCTCCTGCAAGGCCTGGATGAGTGCCGCACTCGCCTCCTCCTCCTTCTTCGCCTCGAGCTCCCTCTGCTGCTGCAGCTGGCGACACACACAAAGAACACAAACGTCTGTGCTAAAAATTAAAGTGTGGCGATGGTGATACAAGGTTTATTCTAATTTGAAGAAGCCAACCATTCGCGGGGTGACATTTTATGATTTATAAAGGTTACACCTGCACTTTTTGCGATTTTGAAAAAAAAAACGCAAACAAAAGTTTGGACGATAAAGGATTGATGATTGGGCCATCGGTCCTAATAGTTCTTTTATTTTATAACCGGGTTGCCAATTTCTACAGTTTTTTGTTTCGATGATTCTTAGACTGTACAGATACAACATTATCATGCTGTTATCTATAATTTTAACAAAACTGCAGATAAAACCTTTTTAATCAATTAATGTCACCTCACGCATTGCTGATAAATAATAATGGTTTAAAATCTAATCAGACTTCCCACAGATTTCCCATATTTAATTTTAACCGATGAGTAGTTTATTTTTTTTAATTTCACACTTTGTTATACTTATGCTATTACAAATAGAGATTAACTGCAAAAGAAACTATGGCAAAAGTTTAATGACCGTAAAATTAACAACAATAATAACACTAAAAAGAAAAGAAAAGAAGATGAAGAAGAAAAAGAAGAAGACTGAAAGCAAACCCACCTACTTATTGAAACAGACCAATCTAACTAAGATAGTGAGGTAATAAAAATCTGGTACATTAAATAAAAAAGCAAATCCCACAAACCACTTGCTCCCGATGATTGTTGCTTAGAGCAAATTTTAAAAGCATTTCCGAATGAAACCAGTATAAAACTTTCAAATCTGCAATGGTTGGCAAAATTTTATAAATCTTCCACAGCGTTTTGCTGAATAGTCCTTTAGACAGAAACATCAAAATAGGCAAAGTGATCTATATATACCTTTCTCATGGCGGCTTCATACTCCTCGTGGATCTCGCCTGGCTTGGACAATTCTTTGAGTTTTCTCAAGTCTGGGTAGAAAGAAAAATGAGGATGTTCATATTTCATTATTTAATTTTAAAACAACCAATTTTTGAAAGCATGTAAACGAATTGTAGATTCTCAAGTCTGGGTAGAGAAAAAAAAGGAGTATGTTCATATTTCATTATTTAATTTAAACCAATCAATTTCTTAAAGCATGCAATTCTCAAGTCTGGGTAGAAAGAAAAATGGAGATTTCACATTTTAAATATACACAGAATTTAATTTATTGTTTACACATACAGGCTTATAAGCATTTTGTATGACTTTCAACAAATTAAACTTTAATTCAAAACACATTTTGGATGGAAAGTTTATGTCTATTAAATATTCCATCATAAACAACCTAAATTAATACATGTATGCCAACAGTGCGCATTTAGTATTTTTAACTTATTAAATTTAAATCAAATAATTACAGTTATTCTATTTCTAGAACAAAACTCATGGTAGGTATTCAATGATAAAACAGTGCAGCTGAAGGATCACTCCAGAATTCAAATTTAAAACAAATTTGTTCTCGTGATACTCCTATCACCACCATACAAGCTTTTGTAAGAAAATGGAGCAATGCCGCACATGGCACAAATACAATTATATTTATGTTATATCAACAGTAGGACTTCGACGAAAAAAAAATATCCAATAACAACAAAAACTAGTGCCTTTAGATTTTCTTACAAGTTTCACAGTCCTGGTCATCTGAGTCATCCTCATCATCGTCTGCCGTCCCGTTACCGGCAACGCCTCCCGCTATCCCCTCCATCCTTTTCTTGACCTTCTGAGGGAACGCCCTCTGTATGCCCAGCCACTTTTTCTGATCCACGAGCGAGTTTGTCCTGGCTGCCCGTCGCGCCCACACCGAGATTCGCTGGCGGCAGATCGGGCACAAGAGGTTCGACTGGGCCACAGTCTGTCTGTAGCAAATCATGCACAAAGTGTGTTTGCAAGGCATCGTCACTGGCTCTATCATTATGTACATACAGATGGGGCACGTACATGACTCCTTATCTGGGCCCTTGGTAGCCATTGTCAAAAACGAGAATGTAGAATCAAGCTAGCGAATTTTCCTCTGAATGTTAGTTAAAACCTGTAAATAAAATTATTAGAAAAATAAGTGTTTATAATAGTAAACTGTATTGATTCGATAGAACATGTCATGAAGCAAATATACTTGTGTTATAGGTACATTTGAGAAAATTTGAATCGCTTTAGGTATCTAAGTTTAGTTATAGAACCTCTGATTTCGTAGTAGCTTTTATAAAAAATCTGGTAAAGTTCAAAATATATCTAGGCCTATGATCATCGACAAAAGAAAATTTGTCTTACAATTGCTACAGATTCTGATTGCCTTCGTTCTTAATCTTATCATTACAAGATTAGACCTAGATGTACCCTATACAAAACACCTAGCTCTGCACATGGAAAATGGGAGGAACCTAGTGGGCACTTGGGTTAAAGTGTTGGCCTCCGATGCAAGATGTTCAGAGTTCAACCCTCCCTCAAGTTGCCACATAAACCGTATCAGAGTCCGGAAACTAGATCTTCAATTAAAAATTAATTTGGTCAGCGTCAGTATTATTGCATGGGTCTAGGGGCAAAAATTTTGTCATTAAGCCTGCACAATGAGCAAGTTTTCGCGCATAATTTCTGAAAAAGGTTGCAACCCATTACTTGTTTGTTTGCTTTTTCTTCTTCCTCTTTTTGGGTGTTAGGCCTACTGCTGAAAGTCAATGTTATTCAACATATACTGAATATATAATTTTTCGGTAGAATCTAGAATCAAGACTCAAACTTTATATCAAGCACATCAAACACTATGATATCAGAGAAGCACCATGTAGAGGTTAAAATAAAGCAGATTAATTTCATTAAAGGAAGGGGAAGGCCAACCTGAAAATAAGTAGAGGCCACTGCAAAGAAGACTAGCTCCAGAAACTAGATATTAAGAATGCAAAGTCTCAAACTACAATGGCGATGCATAAAATATCACTTGTTAGGCACTCCTTGAGTTGTGTGGTCCCAAGCCTTTGGGTGATCAAACGGGTGGGTGGACGTAATTAAAAGTGAATTAAAATACCTGCCAGTGCCAGCTGTACTCTCTGTCTTTTTTTCTAAAAAATACCTGCCAGCTGGGCTTGTCTTTTCTTTGTTATTTTTTTAAATTATAATTGGGCATTGGCATGATTTATTTGATTAAAAAAGATAAGGAGCGATTCAATTGTTTATAATTTGAACACTGTACAATCATGCGGGTGGGGACGGAGGGACAAGCGCACATTAAATTGATTTTAAGCAAACAACTTAACACTCTCTCTCTATCTCTGTCTCTCACAATTGCTTGCTCTTTCTGTCTGTCTCACTCTCCATAGGTTGATTGACTTCAATATATTCAAATCCATCCACTCGCCCATCGAATTCTGCTCCCCACCCATTTGATCTCCTACAGACTAGGAACGACAAAACTCAAGGAATGCCAACCGTTATTTTTGGATCAATCAAGATCTGTACTCTAGATCTAGTCTAGAATCTTTCTAAATGTCTTCGTATTACATCAAGAACTCCAGTTAGAACAAGATCTAGATCTAGATGGATCTAGAGATCTACTAGATATGGCTAGTGGCTATCTAAAATCTATCTGTAGATTTCTAATCTAGATCTTGAAGGAAAACAAAAATTTGAAACGGCACCAATTAGATGCTCGGTTTCTCCGCAGAGAGTAAATTGCAGAAAACTTGTTTAGAAAATAGATTTAAATCAGATGAGTACATACCGATCATAAAAGATCTGATTACAAACTTTTAAATTAATTTTGTTATGGTTTCACTTTTGGTCGTTTTCCAGAAGCCGCCATCCTTAAGGGGAAACTACTGTGAAATAATCTTTGATCACTTTTTGCCCTTTTCCACAGAAGTGTATACATTTTTTACTAATTTTTCTTTATAGAGATGTATGTGCCTTATTCATAGATGTATCTTAATAGCTATTGAATTATTTAGAAAATATTGTACTAACTAACATGGTGGTTGTTGTTATTTTTTTTTTTATTCTAGTTTTTACCATACACTCACGCACCTTCACCAAAGTCAATTAAGACGTTCAATTTAACTCCACGATATTATTTAGGATATTAATTTGAGAGTGATCTCCCTGTGTTCAAGTATGTTGTCTACCCGGTTGTCAGTGTTAACAATTAACATGTGTTATATGGCTAGAAAAGCTAAAAGATGTGTACGTTCTTGTATGGCATATTCTGTGTTGCTTATCCATCGTATAACTGATTTTTTTTGCAAAGAGAAGTGCAAAGGAAAATATTTTTTTTTACTCCCCAAGAAAAAAGGAAAGGTGTGTATCCATTGAATGTTTATACAATTAAAATATGTATTGAAATTTCCTCTATCGTTGGTATTTGTATTATCACATTATTTAATTATAGTATTACTCTTTTTTGTCAGTGTTGGGTTAGGGAAGAAGATCTATAGAAAATGCAATTGTTTCTTGTTTGTTTGCTTATTGTTGTATTTTTTTTGAACTGTTTAATACATTCTAATTCTTAATTGGTTTAAACGGTTCATTATCCATGTGTAAAAATTGTCTTGCCTTTGCATTCCTATCCAGACACTATTTCCTGCAGCATTACGTACTTTTTTATGTTAATTAATAATTTGACTGCTGTATGGTAATTAGCGCAAAGTTCCAATTCATTATTAGCACAATTATCTCAAGCCTGAGCCTTTCCTGCCTAGCCATTACTACACGCGCGCAAAGTTCCAAATTATTATTAGCATATCTCAAGTCTAACAATTACCACACGCGTGTTCGTGAAAGCATCTCTCACTGTCTACGTGGTAAAAACGGGTGGTAATAAGATATAATGCTATATTGTAGACGGGTGTCAAGACCGACATCTGACAAATGTTTATGTGCTGCCACACCGAACAAGGGACAGGGACTCCTGTCTCGGTTGGTCGCATTATAAAGGTAGAGGTGGTGATTGTGGTCGTGGTTGCGGTAGGGTTCGAGGTAATCGAAGAGGTAGCAGTAGAGATAGAGGTTATGGTAATGCTAGTGGTAGCGGTAGTGGTGGAGGTGTTGGTAGAGGTAATGGTAGAGGTAAAGATTGTGCTACATGTAGAGGTCGTGAAAGCGGTAAGGGCATTAGTATTGGTAGTGGGTGGTAGTTGTAGAGGTAGAGGTAGAGATAAAGGTAGAGGTAAAGGTAGAATCTGTGATAGATGTAGAGGTATTATTATTATTATTATTATTATTATTATTATTATT
>RQTK01001267.1:46489-56489 GCA_003991915.1 Elysia chlorotica
TATTATTATTATTATTATTATTATTACAATAATATTAATACAAAGATTACAAAAAAAATGATAATAAACGTTAATAATAAAACATTAAGAACAAAGCCCCTACTTGCACTCTAAGAAGGATGATAGAACGAAGAATCGACAGGAACAGCAACAAAAGAATACTATTTCCACCAGTAAAAAAAGGACACATGAAATTTTTTGGCACGTTTTAATAAAAATTCAACCAATTTATTTAATTTTTTGTTTTCTTTTGCTTGACAAGACTCGTTAAGCAATAAATCTAAAGATCAGGTAAAATAAATTAACATCAAGATTTTAGGCTTGCGGCCCCAAGACTTAAAAGGGCTGAGGGAGCAACAAAAACACAGCAGGACTTATCTCTTGAGAGAGGTGTTTTCTCGAGTTCTTGAAGCGCCGCTGTCCACCGAGTTTCTAAAAAAAAAAAAAATAAATAAAAAAACAGACCGGAAAGCAGCAGTGCAGAATGAGCGCCAGAAACCACAGTGGATGCTTTGCCGTACACAGGACGAAAACGGGTAACATAATCACGCCCGATACGCACGAGTTTGCTGGTCGCTAATTGGCTCTGTAAGTCTAGGCTAGAGCTATGATTGGGCGCTGTTCTATGTTTTTCTAACTATCGTCTTCGTTTTTTTGCTACGGGCCCGGCTGTCGCAAAATCTCCGGCGATGCAGAACTGCAATAGGTGCAGACGGTTGTTTGGCCATTTTCCGCCCACGCGCCGTCCTATTCATCAGGCTCTTTCTTATTGGCTGTACTATATCTCTTCCCCAAACATAAAAATCGGCTCTTATGCAATGATTAATTATGGCGATTTATTACATTTTGTTACTGTGTGGTTTTGTTCTCTTTTACTTTTCCCTCCTTTTTTCTTGTGTTAATTTTCACATACGCTTCTGTCTCTGTCTATATATTTAACTATTTATGTATCTCATTAGAAGCTACGCGCCCTACAACTCATAAAAAATGGTTGGTTGGAGAATACAACATCACGTTTAACGTATCTGGGTATCAAGAAGGATCGTATGCGGCGCCGGGCTCCCAGATTGGGGTAAGAGAGAGAGAGAGAGAGAGAGAGAGAGAGAGAGAGAGAGAGAGAGAGAGAGACTGTGTGTATATATACAGAGAGAGAGAGAGAGAGAGAGAACAAATCATTCCCCCTGCAACTCATTGAGTGATAACGCAGAAAATAATAACTAATCGGCTGCGGAAGTTGGTTAGATCATTAGCCAATCACAACGCATCGGCAAGAATTGGCGCCAAAAGCAGATATCATAGGTACAACTGTTTAATTTTTAGTACGCAAGGTATGGGCGAGGTAGAGTGTTATTTAGATCTAGGTTTAACGTTCACGCATGAATGCCTAAATCTAGATTTCAGTTCTCCGTATAATTAATCCCCGTTTTATGCAATTTGAAGTTATTTATTTCTTTAAGTATTTCCCTCATTTTTGTTTTGTTTTGTTTTGTTTTGTTTTGTATTGTTGTTTTGTTTTTGGTGGGTTTGCATTTTTCGTTCAGTTTTTATTTCGTTTGGTCGTCTTTGATTTTTGTAGATTTGTGTGCTGTTGTTTATTTCTATTTTTTTCTTTTAAAATTTGTGCTTGTCACTTATTTTTGAATAGTAGGGAGGGAAGGGAAAGAGAGGGGTGGGGAGAGGAGAGGGAAGTTACGATTATGAGAAATCGCTGCCTCGCTGTGACTGAGCTTGTTTCGTTGCTAAAAGTGCTACTTTTGTGTTTCCACTTCGCAGCTGGCACCGGTTTTTAATGAAGCTGGCACCGGCTTTTAATGAATGAATTTTCACTACAGGAGAATGGGGATGGGCCTAAGTTTCATTGAGAGTAAAAATTGTTCTGATTTTTTTTTCTTTTCATTGATGCTTCACTCTGGCAACAGCCGCTGTCGCGTGAAGGTTTGATACTAATAAAATTAATGGCAAGATTAACTAACACCTACAAAAAAACAACAACAAACAAAAGAAAACAACCACACACAAAACAGAAGAGGGGAAAGCCGGAAAAAGAGACAGGAGAAATCCTGAAAGGCTTTTGGACTGAAGAAAAAAGAAAAACAAAAAAAAAAACAAAAAAACAAAAACAGAAGGGAAAAAAAAGATTTAGGAGGGTGGAGACAAGATTTCAGGATTTTTTTTTTTACTAAATAGTTTTTCGTTCCTTGGTAGATTTTGGGAAAAGGCGATTAAATAGTTACATTTAAACTTAAGGCAGACCGACAGACAGAGAAAGATAGACAGAGATAGATGGAGAGGTAGAGAGGGAGAAAGAGACAGACAAAAAGACAGAAAGGTCGATAGACAAACAGGCATACAGATAAACACGCAGACAGACATATAGACAGACAATGATAGAGAGAGAGCGCGATAAAGAGAGAGACAAAGACTAAAACGGAGAGAGAACAAGAAAGAGAGAGAGAGAGAGAGAGAGAGAGAGAGAGAGAGAGTTGTAGTAGTTAAGTTGATTTAACGTCCAACGTCAGCACTATATAGACTATATTGTGGACGGACCCTAACACTGACGTCTGACAATTTTATGTGCTGCCACACACGGGACAGGGTGGGGATGCCATGTCTTCTGTCTCGTCCGGTCACATCATACTGACACCGACCCAACCAGTGAGAAACGAAATCGCCAGGATTCGAACCACAGACTTCCTGCGTAGGAAGCCGATGATCTATCCCCCCCCCCTTTTTAGTGTACGCCCAGTAAAGGTAAAAAAATGCCCGTGTTTACGAAATGTTTAGCTAGAATTTAAACCATGTTTTTTACGTTTGGTTTCATTTTAATTCATTTGATCTTACTTTTTTTGCGATTCTCTGCCTGCAGCATTCGTAAGGCATGTCATATTCATATTGGATTTTTGCCGCAAGTACAAGTAGCCTACAATGTCGCGGTAGCTTCCGACTCGTCGTAAGCTTTCTTATTCTTATATTGCTACGACTCCGCCTACGCTGCCGCAGATTTGTACTTACAAGCGTATTTCTATACACCGTCTTAAAGGTTTCCATTTTGTTCTCCTTCAAATTTTAATTCTTTGTAAATTTCTTTATGGAGAAGTAGGAGGAGCAGATAAATTGCAATTACATGACTCTAGTTTTCCATTAATTTTGTTCCTTTTTTTGTTGGAACGATGGCTTAATTAGCACCAATTTTCCCTCATCCGCGATCTAAATCTAAATCTATGCTAAGTGGTCCCTCAATATCTTAATTATCAGAATTTGGAATTATTTATCCTCGAGTTGGTCTTCATGCATACATTAAAATGTATTAACTAACTACATGTATACATTAAAAACTAATTAAATGTGATTCTAGCCGTAATTGGTTTGATATAATCTGATAAGAATTAAAACCCATCCATTGAAGTTTGGGGTAATGTCTTTTACTTAGTCCTCTGGTCTAATTGTTAACTTCCGCCTCTCTGTCTTTGTCTAATTGGGTGTCTCTTTCTTTGTCTCCCTTTCTCACTCTCTAACTCTCCCTCTCTCTCTCTCTCTCTCTCTCTCTCTCTCTCTCTCTCTCTCTCTTTCTCTCTCTCTTTCTCTCTCTCCCTCTTTCTATCTATCTATCTCTCTCTATCTCTCTCTCTCGCTCTCTCTCTCCCTTTGTTTGTCTCTGTCTCTGTCGTTCTCAGTGCGTTGATCTTCCCCTTTCAGCGTTTGTGTCTGTGTGTTAAAAAGACGAAAGCGTTGTTCCTGAGTAGCCTGGTGAAGGACCATCCGATCCATAGGTCCTCGCTAATTCTAATTCTCTTGAGTCATAAAATCCCTGCCCTGTGTGTGGCACCACATAACATTTTCAGACGTCAGTCTCGGGGTCCGTCCACAATATAGCCTAAATAGTGCTGGCGTTGGACGTTAAACCAACTCAACCCCCAACACTGTCCTTCTCAAACATTGTCATTTCTTTGATTATAGATATGGAAACTGAACCCTAGTGAGCTTTTTCAGCTTATATATAATATACTGAGTTCCAGTCTTCCTGAAAATCGAAATCTAAATCTATGCTAAGTGGTCCCTCAATATCTTAATTATCAGAATTTGGAATTATTTATCCTCGAGTTGGTCTCTGTCTGTCTGTCTGTCTTTTTTTCTCTCTCTCTATGTCTCTCTCTGTCTCTCTCTCTCTCTCTCTCTCTCTCTCTCTCTCTCTCTCTCTCTCTCTCTTTCTCCCTCAGAGGAAGACAGTGAGTGATAGAGATCAGCGGCTTCGCTCGCCTGTCAACGTGATAAAAGTGGGCGGGGCTTACTAAGTGGGTCGCGTGGCACGGGCTTCTGATTGGCTAAACTTCATGCACTATTGTTTACATTCGAGAGCGCGCTGTCTTTAGTGTTTACAATTACAGCTCTTAATTTTGCTACGATTAGTGTGAGCACTTTATTTCATACCATGAATCGAACGTTGCTGTCAGTAATTAATATAGGAATTAGAATGGCATTATCGCTGTATAGCATTTTTTTTAGACCTAAGACTAAGAGTCATCAAACTAAGAGACAGCTTTATTGCGTTTTGTTGTTGTTGTTGTTGTTGTTGTTGTTGTTGTTGTTGTTGTTGTTGTTGTTGTTGTTGTTGTTGTTGTTGTTGTTGTTGTTGTTGTTGTTTTTTGTTTGTTGTTGTTGTTTTGTTGCTGGTTTTTTTTAACTCTCTTTGGCGCATGGCTAGGGCGTCGGGCCACATTTGCGAAGGTGTTGGGTTCGATCCTTAGCATGAAAAGGAGAAAAATAACATTTTCTTTTTGTGGGCCCTCTGTGTGACCCAGGACGGAATGAGGAGCTGAGGCTGTTGAGTAACGACGAAAGTAAAGTGCGGCGAGAAAAGTATATTACGTGTACATTGCAATGGTAATCGGGACACAAACGATTGATTCGAGAGAGAGAGAGAGAGAGAGAGAGAGAGAGGGAGAGAGAGAAAGAGAGAGAAAGAAAGAGAGAAAGAGAGAGAGAAGTTAAGACATGTCGCAAGCCTCCTTATTCATACCTTAAGACATGTCGCAACTTTACCACAACGTTGTACTTACAACCCAAGTCTGTGTAGATGAGATTTGAACTCACTATCAAACGGCTACGCTAGAAATCTAACCACCCGTTTTAATAGTACTACCGACTCGACTCTTTAGCTCCTAATATTAATAATATTTCGCTACATGTAACGTACATTACACTCATATGCTCTTGGAAAAAAACGTGACAAAAAACTACACGTAATGCTTTTAATGAGAAAGCTCTTAAAGATAATAGTATATCCAACATCAAAGGGTATGCAATTTCATAATTTATTCAGGCGGGAAAAACGCGCAGAAATCAAAGATATGAATGAGGACCTAAATATTTATGCAAATTCTGCACATGACACCATTCCTGGACGCACATAGCGATTAACGCATGATAAAGAGTTGTCTCCCCCCAAATTAAAGAGATTTTCACAGTGGTGATATCTTCATTTATGGCGCAAATTAAGTTTGATAAAACAAGATAATTGCCTTAATGCATTAGTTCACATTATGAGATAAAGCTGTAGTTATGCTGTTTTTTCGGGTGGGGGCAAGTTTAGGCCTACTGCGAGACACCCAAAAGCGAAATATTGAGAAAAATGTGTTCAATGCTTAAAAAATGGTTCTTGATTCAGGTACTAATTACTCTGACTGTATTTACATTAGTAGGAATCAAAGTACTTGCAATATTCCTAAAAGTAGTAGTAGTAGTAGTAGTAGTAGTAGTAGTAGTAGTAGTAGTAGTAGTAGTAGTAGTAGTAGTAGTAGTAGTAGTAGTAGTAGTAGTAGTAGTAGTAGTAGTAGTAGTAGTAGTAATAGTAGTAGTAGTTGTTGTTGTTTTTGTTGCTGTTGCCGTTGAGTTGATTTAACGTCCAATATCAGATTATTAGATTGTTGTTGTTGTTGTTGTTGTTGTTGTTGTTGTTGTTGTTGTTGTTGTTGTTGTCGTTTTTTGTGGGGTTTTTTCCTTTTTTTTAAAGGTGAGCGGCATATGTAAAAATTACAAAGATACGGACATTCACACACAAACACACACGCATATACAGACAAAAAAGCAGAAAAAGATACTTCCGGTTAAAGTTTAATTAGAAGCATTTTGGGTAGAAAAACTTATTAATATGTATGCGATCATGAATGAATAAAGGGAAGCAATACTAGGAGCATGAAGTCCTCAGTTGGATTATATTCTATCTCATTTCTGAACATACTCTAACTCTCTAGTACTCTATATGAGATAGAACGTTCTACAACTGAAGTAACCAGCCTGCATGCCACAAAAACGATCCCTACATCTCTCTTTACCGAGGCTTCCCAAAACAAAGCCTAACTCTACACCCAAAAGAAGGCGGGCCTTATGGAGCGATCTAAAAAATCTGGCTGGGGCCATGCTGGTGTAGAGTAGGCGGTGCCAAAACACTGTCAACTAATCATAGCAGAAGTCCCAGACAGCCGATCAATGGAGTTTTCTCTGCGACTTTCCAGTTTCCACCAGTCTCGTCTGCCAATCGCCTCCGTCACGGCTGGGCATAGAGCTATAAATAGACTTATTATACTTCTCTGCGGCTATTAGAGTTCTCTCCCTTCCTCTATAGATGATTCTCTGCGGCTGGGAGAACTAGCGTATAAACGCGTCACGCCCCTCGATTAATGCCAAGATAAAATGGTCCAATGCGCGCCGAGTTTTGGGAGCCTTTGATAGGTTTGAAAAACTAGAGCTCACGGTATAGGGTTAGTCTTTGATAATTATGATATTTCTAGGGAGGCGCATGATTGTGTAGGAAATCCGACTCACAGATTCTCCTTTGATGTGATGGGATTCCAGGTTGAGTTTTATGGTCTTAGTCGAGTGAGATATATAGCTTTGAAAACTTCATTATAAAATAGCCTAGGTGACAGAGAACATTAATTTGAAGTGCGAAAAAGTGCGAAACTGTCAATTAGAGTATTACTTAATCCTCACAATCAGGCGATCTCTTTAACGTGCGATTTTAACAAATTGTGTAAGAAAAAAAATCAGATTCATTCTAAAGTTACAAAAACAAACAATCAAACAAACAAAACAAACTCGTTGGAGATTGTTAATATCATTACTTCGGATTTTCATTTCTAAAAGGTACGTGGTGAATGTATTCGTTTGTTCATTAATAAATTAATTGATCAGTGAGAAAAAAAAATAAAACAACAAATAAACAAACTTTATATGTTTACGGATGTAAAATAAAATAGCAATATAAACGTGTTTATGTTGCTTTTATATAGTTAAAAATTTAAATTCTAACAACATAAAGAAATGTTACAATTATTTGCTTATTTGCATTCCTCAAACTACTTTGGCATTAAACAAAATAATAATTTATTACTTCTTTATCTAGTTATGAAAATAATTCCAACAATACAAATATATTCTTCTTTCTTTTTTTTTTAATAATTGTTATCATAATGAATTATTCTATTTTCAAAAAACTTTTTTTATTTGGAAGGGGAGAATTCCGATGCGAAAGGAAAACTTTGAAATTATAAAATGTACACCTATTTTCCGACAGGTGGCGTTGCTGCTTAGAACAGCTTACAAAGATGGCTTGGAGGCCTGATTATCCTTATGGGTGCCAACAACAATGAGAAATCTGTGATCCAGCTTCTCACATCTCTACAACCGTCACTATAATTATTATAGTGTGTTGGAGAACTACTCTGTGATAGCAAGTGATAGGCAGATCAAAGTTGAACTCCACGGGCTAGCTTCTCACATCTCTACAACCGTCACTATAATTATTATAGTGTGTTGGAGAACTACTCTGTGATAGCAAGTGATAGGCAGATCAGAGTTGAACTCCACGGGCTAGCTTCTCACATCTCTACAACCGTCACTATAATTATTAAATTATTATAGTGTGTTGGAGAACTACTCTGTGATACCAAGTGATAAGCGTGACAAACTCCATGGGCATGTGCCTCAAACCAACACTAGCAGTCTTGCGATCTCCGGTCCATTAGCGAAAACAAAGACGGTAGATAAGGAATCTGCACCAGCGTCCAATCATAGCGCTTTCATAGACACACGGAGACAATGAACGATCAGAAAACTCTCTGTCAAAAGGGCGTTATTATGCTGTCTGTAAGCGTCGCGTAGTTTGCGAAGTCTGTACTGCTATTACAACAACAACGACAGCAATAATCGTAACAACGACAACGACAACAACAACAATAATAGTAACAACAACAACAATAATAGTAACAACAACAACTAAAACAACAAAAATAGCAACAACAACAACAACAACAACAGAAACAACAACAACACCAACAACATCAAATCGCTAAAGCATACTGCCCTGCTTAAGCAATACTCCTCGGGAATTCTAAATCTACTTGTTTTGTCAACAACATGGCGTCTAGAAGTCAAGGTTACAGTATCCTCAATTTTCTGGAAGGCTGTGATAATAACATGATGGCTGTGGTACCAAAACATGACACTGTCGTGGGTCAGGGATTGGTCAGTAGTGACATCCCTGACACGGAGTCCGGTGTAGAGAACCTGGCGGGTGATGGTCAATGTGGGACTGACCCCAGGTCTCCCGGATCTAGTGGAGGTGGTCACTCGAACCAGGACACGCATCTCGGAGACGTGTCTTTCGACCAGCGTCTGACATCTTCTCCTTCTTCGGCAGCAGCAGCGTCTGGGCTCTTTAGACCGTGGGAGAAAGCGGACGTTGCTATGGAAACACAGACTTCTTCTCAAGGTAAAGGAAACTATTGTTTTGGTATTTATGAAAAAAACATAATAATAAATTGTTTTTCAGGACAGTCATTTTCTTTAGTGATTTTGTGTTTGTTTTTGTTTTTCCTTTCTCTTGGTTGTTTCGTTGCTTCTTTCTTATTGGTTGGTTAGTTATGTTTGTTTTTCGTTGTTGTTGTTGCTCTTGTTGTTGTTGTTGTTGTTGTTGTTGTTGTTGTTGTTGTTGTTGTTGTTGTTGTTGTTGTTGTTGTTGTTGTCGTCGTCGTTGTTCTTGTTTTTTTAGCTAAGACAATTAGTAAGCTATAATTATGTACATCTAGTTTTATCTTTTTTCACCATTCATAATAGATTAAAGAAAAGCCACTAAACCTTAACCCCTTTTGTGCTCGCATCGATTCTCTTGTTATAGGGCTGTAAGTACAACTTCGCGGTAGCATACGGCCCATTACAGCCTTGTTATTCAGATCCACAAAGCCCGTCAATGTTTTGAGATGACGCGATGCTGTAGGATTAAGCAATAAAAATATAGAGCTGTCATTACCAATGACTGCTACTTTTTTGTGTTGCAAGTACAACGTCGAGCAGCTTACACTTGGTCTTAAGAATAAGGAAAATCGCGTCTTACGACGATTTGTAATCAACCGCAACATTGTACTTACGACCTTACGCTATTGGCTAAAATCTTCACTTCGATAACTGATTAAAATTCTTTCGTTGAGCACCTTCTGGGCTGTAATTACAGTAACAGCATCATATTATGATGCGATATAGAAGGCTTAAGACGAACCGTAATCTACCCGAGTCTTTTTTTTATCATTATCGCAAGAATGCATTTTATTTTCAATTTTTTATTACATGAATAAATCTCTTTGCGTTTACTCCTTATATCATATTTTCTCATTCTCCATGGACTCGTTTCTATTTTTAACACATAAAAAAAGATTTCAACAAATAACTTTCAAAGTGTGGTAGAGGTCACAATTATTTGCCGCAAGGAAAACACAAAGGCGAATCCGTCAAATCAATGATTTTATCTTTTTCCTTTGCAAAAGAGGCCACTGGACTAATAATAATCTTTTTCCTTACAGAAACTACGAAAAGTTCGGACACCGAAAACCATCAGGACGATATGTCAACGGGATCGGGATCTCCTATCAGTTCCCCCTGGGCGTCTTCACCCAATGCCTACTCTCCTGAACCACGCCCCAGTCCTAGAGAGGATTCTCTAACCACG
>RQTK01001267.1:59204-81289 GCA_003991915.1 Elysia chlorotica
GAGGGAAGGGGAGGAGATATCTTTTTTTGAGAGGGGGGACATCAGGAGGGGAATATAGAGATGAAAAAGTTGTATGAGCGTTGGATTTCAGGTTATACTGTAATAGTTAAAAATATAAATCTAGTTTCAAAGTTTTTCCCTCTGCGTATCTTTGATACTGTAGTATACAAGTTTTAATGTCATAGTGTGAACATATAGCTTGATAAACCAAAACCAAAAAGTGACTGTAAAAAGACAATAAAGGAATTTTGAATCTTCAATTACATTAATTTTTTATTCCCTTTTTCCTCCCTCTTCCTCCCTCCCCAGGCGAGAAGCCCCACAAATGCCAGCAGTGTGGCAAGGCTTTCAGCCAGTCGTCAAACCTCATCACCCACTCGCGGAAACACACGGGATTCAAACCCTTCGCCTGTAACAGATGCGGGCGGGCGTTCCAGCGGAAGGTTGACCTGCGCCGACATTTCGAGACCCAACACGGCATTCAGGATAGCGCGGCGGCTGTTGTGGGGGCGTGTGGGAAGGTGGCTGGGGTGGTAGGGCGTCCGCCGTCCAAGCCAAGCCAGCGGAGGTTCTGAGGGTTCGATTCAGGATAGCGCGGCGGCTGTTGTGGGGGCGTGTGGGAAGGTGGCTGGGGTGGTAGGGCGTCCGCCGTCCAAGCCAAGCCAGCGGAGGTTCTGAGGGTTCGATTCTGGATAGCGCGGCTGTAGTAGGGGCGTGTGGGAAAGTGGCTGGGGTGGTAGGGCGTCCACCGTCCAAGCCAAGCCAGCGGAGGTTCTGAGGGTTCGATTCTGGATAGGGTGACTGCTGTTGTGGGGGCGTGTGGAAAAGTGGCTGGGGTGGTAGGGCGTCCACTGTCCAAGCCAAGCCAGCGGAGGTTCTGAGGGTTCGAATCTCTAAGTTAGTATTATGCGGACCATGTATAATCGTCATTCAGATAAAAAAGCTGAATGTGGCTCAGTGATAACAAAACCTCGAATAAACAGAGTACATCTGTCATCAATTCGAATTCATACAGAATTCATATGAATTATTTATTGTTCTATTAAACGTTTAATGTAACAACTTATTAAACTATCCCCAAATATAACCATCTAATGAAAGTAAGGTTTGCTTTTTTCACCCTTGGCTCTTACTGTATCATAATAGCTTTTCCTCAGAAACAATCTAAACAAATCAAGTGAAATATTCACGGCTCATTTGTACTTACTGTAAGTAAAAACTCCGATATTTATTATGTGTTTTATTATCGCCCTGCAATATTTTATTTCCAAGAACATTCTGTTAAACCAATCTGTCTATCCATACATCTATCTATGCTTGTTTCTACTTTTTTATAATAATTAAAAACATGAATCGTAATTTCCCCTTCCCTCTTTCTCTCTCTCTCTCTCTCTCTCTCTCTCTCTCTATCTCTCTTTCTCTCCCTCTCTCTCATAAAGCGGTTATCTGTTAATCTGTTTATTGATCTATTTACCTATCTTTTGTCCATATTTATATCTTTATATCTAAATAATATATCAAAATTATCAACTATTTCTTATGATATTTGCCTCCGTAATTTTTCTTTCAACTCTTTTATTTATCTGTCTGTCTCTCTGTCTGTCTATCAGTCTAATTTCAGATAGCATTGAATTATTTAAACATCCAGTGTATATAACCATAAGTCTCTATAAGAAATATTTTTAATGCAAATTGGCACATAAAAGCCATGTTCTTTTTATTGTTTATACTTGTGCAATACTTATCTTTGAGCACACATTGAAATTAAATTCCCAGTTTTCATTTTAGTCTTTACGGAAAATACCTATGTGCAGATTCAGCCAAAAACAATAATGCTCTTTTTTGTTTATAGCCCCTACTTGTGCAATATTTTTGTTCTTTCTCAGACCAATATTGAATATTATTTATTGTTTTATGTTTTCGCCCATGCTCAATTATTGTTATTCCAACTCATTTTTGTGTGTGCAATACATAAGTCATAATTATATCTACATAATTTTACCCTGTGGGTTACATTTTCTGTCTGTTGTAATTATAAATCATGACTATTTTGGGTAGAAAAGCCCCAAAGTGTAATATTATTCATACAGATATACTCGTAGTTAGAATTTCATGCAGCTTATTAGCCTAACGAGGCCAAACGGAAATGAAAGAAGAGTTATTTGTGCTCAATATATTTCACAATAATATAATTATTTTATTGTTATTTTTTTTTACCTTACAAAAATATTTACGATGGCTTTACTACCAGTCATCGGTTTGCACTGATCTCAATTTTCGCCACTTTATTGTATGATAATTATAATATTATTTGTTATTGTACAATATATTTTATGCGTTATTATAAAAGTTTTTGGTCTTTATTGTCTTTCTATTATACAACTGTGTGGTAATGTTTTTCGTCCATTAATTCTTTGCACTAAATTATTCAATTTTCCAGTCAATTATGTGCAATAAACACTCAATATTTACAAGGAAAAGTGTTGTTTTCTTTTATATTAAGAACCATTGTTAAAGATATATTCTAGACTGGAGTAGAAACATAACCAAAATGAAGTTTAAAAAAAGAACGCCAAGAAGGATGGAAATAGAATGAGATAAAATGATGTGAGCAATGAGACATATTAACGATAAGACATATTGAATATAAAAGAATATTGTGGAGCTGAAAAAAAAACTTAATGATAAAAAAAAGGATAAAGGGGTAATGTATGAGAGAGAGAAAGCTTTATGAGGGAAAGTGTGTATGTGACAGAGAGAGTGTATGAGAGAAATGGAAAGATGCAGAGTACATGTTATAAGAATTAGAGACTGTGAGAGTGAAGGGTGATTCTTTAATATATACCAGCCTGGGGTATGAAAATAGAAAAAAATTGAAGTGGAATCAAAACAAACAAAAAAGAAAAAGAGACGAGTAACATAAAATATTATTAGGCAAGCAAATTAATTTAGCGAGAAATTAATAGAATTAATAGAAATTAATAAATAAAAACGACCAATGCATACAAGTCATTATACCGTGATGGTTAATAAACGACGTCAGACTTGGGGCCCGTACACAAAATAGCTTATAAATTTGAGAAAGTAAAAAATAATATCGAAAAGAGAAAGAATACTTTAATGGAGAGAGATTCTTAAAGTTACGATTAAAAAATAGAAAGTGCAATAGTGACTAGAGGAGTGGAGGGTGGTATGGTACGGAGGTAGATAGGGGAGTGTTTAGTTCTTTGTGGAAAATGAAAATAAAAAAGAAAGATTCGATTCTTGCCTGCTGTGAGTTTCTCAGAGAAACGAAACAATTAAACAATTAGACTTAACCCTTTAGAGGCTGACAAGAAACCCGCTCTCGGCGATTTGGACGCCAAAAAAATATGAAGACAATTAACATTAATAGTCGTCTCGTTTTAACAGTCATTACGTGGAACCACTTGTCGGTGTTAGCGACATTTGTCTCCCTTAATACCGTGTTTAACATCGACTTTTTCCTGGGTCTCCATCGCCTGTATTTAACATTACCGCTAGCTCCGGCCCGAACAATGCCCAGACAAATATCAGGCTTGGATTTTGCTCAAAGCCTCGTTGCACTTCGTGGCCCGAACTCTCTCACTCTTTCCACGAGAGTAGACTTTCCTTCCTGCAGAGCTCAGTCAACTCACCCACTCACACACCCATACATCCTACAGTGGTCCTACTTGCTCATGGTAATGAAAGGAAAACATGAAAGAACCGCCACAAAACAAAGAGCTTCATTCAAGATTAATTCAATTCTAAGAAGCGGGCCAAACAAACACAATACCGGTACGGAGAGATGAAGAGAATGCTTGAACGGGCCCCGAAATCTTCTCACAGAGTTCTCTACCCACCCGCCGTAAGCTTATTCTCCTTCCCTAAACAGTTACAGGAGCTTGGCTGGCTCCAACAGAGACATTGCGATTGAGGGAACCATATCTAAAACGGTGACGATAAGTACAGAAATCTGCACCAGCATCCAAGGGGGGCGCGGTGGCCCAGGGGTAGAACATCGGCTTCCGACGCAAAAGGTCCCGAGTTCGAATCCTGGCTGTTGCGTTCCCTACTGGTTGGGTCGGTGTCAGTATAATGTGACCGGCTGAGACAGGAGTCATGGTATCCCCGCCCTGTCTCGTGTGTGGCAGCACATAAAATTGTCAGACGTCCGTCTTGGGGCCCGTCCACAATATAGCCTATATAGTGCTGATGTTGGACGTTAAACCAACCCAACCCAACCCGCACCAGGATCCAAACAAAGCTCTACCCTAGACTTACGGAGCCAATGGCCCAGCACAAAACCTCATACCTAGAGGGGCCATTACGTTATCGGTTTTCGCTGTGTGGGTCGCAAAGCTTGTACTGGATCTCTCAGTCTCTGCTTCCCCTGGCCGGTGAAAAGCCCTGATTGGTCGATCGGCGCGGAAATCAATCAGACCGCCAGATCGATGGTCGGGCTAGGATGCCGGCGGGAGAACAGGGGAGAGAAAGCGCCTGGTCTTTAACGCCTCTTGGATGCGGAGCGCCAAGTGAACAATTGGAAGTGTAAATACCGCTTCGTGATTGGCTGGCCGAGGGGCACGGGCTTTTGTTTGCGCATGTCAACAATCGGTGCCGCACCTGTCGTCAGGGGCGCCGCCTCTCATGGAAGTATGGTGTACCGGCTGGTCATGTTTTGTAAAATACTGTTCAAAGAAGAAGGTAGGGCTTATTAGTATTTCATTAGTATCGCCTGTAATAAGTATTAAACTTACAGACTGGTTCACAGTTGAACATGTTTTTTATCGCTTCTTTCTTTGAATAAGATATCTAAGGTCTAGATCTACAATTTACGGTTTATAGAAACAGTGTTCAAAGAGGAAAGATTTTTGAATTCCCACTGCATTTTTGTTCAACTCAGGCCGTTTACGTTCTGATTGGTTAACAATTGAAAAGTGCTTTTTTATTTTATCCCTTTCGAATTTATTGCATGCACGGGTAGTTAAAAAAGTTTAAAATAAACATAAATAATGATAACGATTAAGCTAATAATGTTATAAATATTACGAATGATGAGGATAATGATTGATTCAATCAAATATAGCTCAAACAAAATGCTCCCATAATGACGAAATTTTAGTAAAAAATGGATAAGGACTATCAAAAGAAGATGACTGTGCTAGATAGGGCTAGAGTAGATCGATATAGAGAAAAGGCAATGTAGTCTAGATGGGTAAAGATGTGTATGATTATGTTGATGATGATGATTATTGTGATGATGATGATGATGATGATGATGATGATGATGATGATGATGATGATGATGATGATGATGATGATGATGATGATGATGATGATGATGATGATGATGATGATGATGATGATGATGATGATGATGATGATGATGATGATAATTATCATGTTGATTTATTATTCCCATATATCTTACTATAGGGTGCCGTAAAACAGATTTTTAAAAGAATTAACCAAAATCTAATTGTCCTAGTCCCGGTATAGAACTATAACCTCAGCTCAAAGGACGGTGAAATGACATGCAACCGCTGTTATTATTTTACAATACAAGCAGAATACGTAATGTGGCCACCTTGAGACTCCATACTATGCCCAGCGTGGTGGTCAATACACAAAAAAGGTGGAAATTCAGTCCGGCTTTTGATCTGAGCAAAAGGCAACAAAACCCAAGTTAGTCGACAGCAGCGGAGAATAAGGGATTTCATAGATGGATGGAAACTTTCTTTAGGTGAGAAGATTGTCTCGTTTTGTTTGAGAGTGGAGAGAAGGGAGGGGTGAGGCGGGCAAGAGAGAGAGAGAGAGAGAGAGAGAGAGAGAGAGAGAGAGAGAGAGAGAGAGAGAGAGAGAGAGAGAGAGAGAGAGAGAGAGAGAGAGAGAGAGAGAGAGAGAGAGAGAGAGAGAGAGAGAGAGAGAGAGAGAGTGAGTTCTAGTTTTCCAGTTCCGAAGCTCTGAGAATCGAAGCCTGAAGCTTAAGCACCAAAGGTGTGAGAATAAACAAGAAAGGCCGCAAGGTAGCGGGAAGCTGTAAGGGAAAAGGACCAGGCCTAAAGATTGAATTGTTTCTTCAGTCAGAGTCCTGTTGTCCTCTGAAATGGCCGCACAAAAGAACAATACAGTCCGAGATCATTAATTTCTCGCGCGCCATTCACGCGGACATGGAGCCGCGCGAATATTAATAGAGCGGGCACTGAGCACACAGCGCTGCCCACGAATTTGAATTAGATTGGGCGGCCATATTGTTGCCAGGACAAAAATCTTCAAAGTGGAAGTTACCGTTTTAGGAATAATATGACCAGGCAGATAGAAGTGATAGGCGGATTTCAAAGAATATTCCTGCGGTTTGTTTAATCTGTGAACCGGGAGTGAAAAAGATTGGGATGGAGCGGCCGGGGGAGGGGGGGGGAGGTTGAGAGAGATGGAGAAGGTGGGGAGGGGGGCGAGATAAATGGAAAAGGGGGGAACGAGGATAAGGTAAGGGGGGGGGGATCGAAAGGGTTTTAAGTCTGTTCACCTCAGGCTTTGAAATTCAAAGTGATTGGTTGAAAATAAAAATCGAATAGTCCCAATAGAAACCAAGTTTGCTGTGATCTGCGGGATAAATAGAGCTTTGAGGCGTGTCTTTAAATTCTCTCCCCTTTCCATCGTATTATATTATATTATTATTTGTTCATCGATAAAAAAAACCTCGCCTTTCAAATTCCACTTTCTTCGATTTCAATCGCCTCACTGGTTGAAGAAGTCGGACAAAAGGCTGAGACTTAAATCACAATAGAAGAAAGCTTATTCTTTCTGGATGCTTTTCGTGGAATTTGTAAGGGCGTCCGAATGAACGGAACAAAAGATTTTGAGTTACCGGGAACAGAGAGAGAGAGTTCAATAGGCTCACAGGACAGTGCTTGGATCATTCTGTGCCAGTTACAGATCGATACTTACTAGAAATTAATTCACCGGGAGTCAATAATCTTGAATCTTTGAGGAGTATCGATGAGCCAACTCGAAGGCACTCGGCGAAGCAAAACAGAATGGCGATGGCGGAATTGAAATCGAGTGGAGCTTCGTGAGATTTCATTCATGCGTTCCAGGTCCGCCTAATCGTAGACTGATGAGTGTTGACCTGGGCTTTGTTCTAGCCTGGAGGATCTTGGAACAGAAATCAACGGCTGGACCTGCTTACAGTTGGATTGATTTTCCTTTAAAATGTGTTTACCCATCTTTTCTTTATCATCTTTGAGTGTGAAACGCAAGTTTTCGATTTTTTTCTTTCGTTCTCGTTAACCCTTGGTGGTGTGGGTCTCCTAATGAATTTGTCCTCACAAAATGTTAGAAGCACGCCTGGTACAATACTGGGAAAGGTGCGAGACTAGAATTATTTTTAATTATTCTTGTACCGTAAGTACAATGTCGCGGTAGCTTACGACGAGTCGTAAACCTTTTGATTCTTATATTGTTACGACTCGTCATAAGCCTTATTATTCTTATATTGTTACGACTTGTCGTAAGCCTTCTTATTCTTATATTGTAACGACTTGTCGTAAGCCTTCTTATTCCTATATTGTGACGACGAGTCGTAAGCCTTATATTTATTATATTGTTACGACTCGTCATAAGCCTTATTATTCTTATATTGTTACGACTCGTCGTAAACCTTGTTATTCCTATATTGTTACGACTCGTCGTAATATATGAGAGTAAGGATTACGGCGAGTCGTAAGCTACCATGGCGTTGTACTTACAGCCGATAATCTACAGACGATTTAATCTTCGGTCCAAGTTAGAGAATCTCTCTCCTCGTTGAACTTCCCCGGGCACTCAATGAAGATCTCTTACGGCTGTTGAGTTGTTGAGTTGGTCTAACGTCCAACAGCAGCACTATAAATGCTATATTGTGGACGAACCCCAAGACTGAAGTCTGATAGTTTTGTGTGCTGCCACACACGAGACAGGACGGGATACCATGAGACTCCTGTCGTTCTTTTAACATAAAACTAGACTTAGTGAGGATGCTGTAGAAGACTAATGTTAGCTCTAGGGTTGATTTTCAACGATAGTTAAGTTTTGTGTGAAGGGGATTTTTCGCTGGGTTGTCGCCCTTGAAAGAAGAACTTGAAGGCCCCGGTGCTTCGGATGCCTAACGGTATTATTGTGGTTACGTCCCTTGGATAGAAGAACTATTAGGCATTCTTTTTGGTCCCAGAAAGTGAACCTTTTTTACTCTCTTTTTTTCTTACTCGTTATTTCTCTGTGTGTGTGTGTGTGTGTTTGTGTGGTTTTCTATATCTCTATCGCTCTTTTTTCTCTCTATCTTGCCCCCTCTCTCTCTTACTCTCTTTCTCTTTCTGTTTCTCGCAATCTCTTTATCTCTCTATCTCCCTGTTTTTATCGCTCTTCCTATTTTTCTCGCTCTCCCTTTCTTCCTCTCTCTCCTCTCTCTCTCCCTTTCTCTCTCTCTTCTCTCTCTCCCTCTCTCTCCCTTTCTCTCTCCCTTTCTCTTTCTCTCTCTCCCTATCTCTCTCCCTCATTCTCCATTTCTTTCCACCTCTCTCTCTCACTCTCTCTCTCTCTCTCTCTCTCTCTCTCTCTCTCCCCCTCCCTTGTCTCTTTCTGTCTGGGTTTAACGTCTTCTACATCCCCTGGGGGATCACATACAGTTACAGAAGAAGTGCATAAAAATTATGCAAGAATAACTTTTTTATCATTATTTTTATTAAATACTATTCCTAAATCATAATTGGAAAATCGGAAAAACCTGTGAGGCGAATTCGCAGGTCAAAGATGCTAAAAACGGGTTCCCACCGCTAGTGAATCCCACGCTGTATGCTGGAAAATAAGTAAAGGCAATCTCTCTGGGTTTAACGTCTCGTATGTCCCCTGGGGGATGACATACAGCTACAGAAGAAGTGCATAAAAATTATGCAAGGATAACATTTTATCATTTTTTTTTAAATTAAATACTATTCCTAAATCCTAATTGGAAAATCGGAAAAACCTGTGAGGCGAATTCGCAGGTCAAAGATGCTAAAAACGGGTTCCCACCGCTAGTGAATCCCACGCTATATGCTAGAAAATAAGTAAAGACAAAAAAAGCTTCCAGATTAATGTACCATTGTCCACACAACAACAAGAAATTTTACCCAAAAATCGCCAGTTTCATCGAAAGAAAAGACTAGAGAATGCGTAGCCAAATCAAACAAAACAAAAAACAACAAGGTTTTTTTTTAGAATAACGGTGGGTGTTTTTTTAAGAATCGTATGAATAGAGGTGTCGCGTGTGAACGTTTTGGGAAGTCTATTTCCACAGATTAGCGGAAATTCCCCATAATATAATCGGGTTTATAAAAAAAACTTGGGTTTTTTTGCGAGTGGATTTTCCCGGACAGCCGCGATTGTTTTCGCCACATTGAGTCAAGGTGGGGGGACTCAATGAAGCACCGATGCGCATGCGCGAGTCTACAGTCTCAGCCAATGGCAATCACCCGCCTTGACGTCTTTGTTTTTGACGCTCAAGAGGCGAGACTGAGTGGAGAATGAGAGGAGAATGAGAAGAGAATGAGCGGAGAACTAGCATAGAATTGGCCCCGTTTTGTCTGTCGGACTGTGCTTTGAATAAACCAGTCCTTATGGTTCCATGTCTTCTCACCTTAACCCTTTGACTGTGAGTGGACAATTTATTCCTTATTAGTTACGGTTTGCGTTTTTTAAATGCGTGGAGGAAAACATTTATTTGTATTTCTCACAGCTTTTTTTTTCCTTTTTTAGTTTACGAGAAAATAGCTGCATTATTATTATTATCTTTCCGTATCTCTTTCCCTCTCTCTATCTATTTCCCTCTCTATCTATATATTTTCCTCTCTCTCTATCTATCTATTTCCCTCTTTCTATCTATCTATTTCCCTATCTCTATCTATATATTTCCCTCTTTATCTATCTATATATTTCCCTCTCTCTATCTTTCTATTACCCTCTCTCGCATGGCCCTGTGGTAGAACACCGGCTTCCGGCGCAAAAGGTCCGTGGTTCGAGCTCCCTACTGGTTTGGTCGGTGTCAGTTTAATGTGAACAGCTGAGACAGGAGTCATGGTATCCCCGCCTGATCTCGTGTGTGGCAGCACATAAAATTGTCAGACGTCCGTCTTGGGGCCCGTCCACAATATAGTCTATATAGTGCTGATGTTGGACGGCAAATCAACCCACCCACCCCTATCTTCAT
The DNA here is from genome assembly GCA_003991915.1 of Elysia chlorotica. Classification (NCBI taxonomy): domain Eukaryota; kingdom Metazoa; phylum Mollusca; class Gastropoda; family Plakobranchidae; genus Elysia; species Elysia chlorotica. The sequence continues at coordinate 69,430 of RQTK01001267.1, forward strand.
CTATCTATTTTCCTATATCATTCTATTTCCCTCACTATCTATCTATTTTCGTATATCTATTTCACTCTATCTATCTATCTATCTATCTATCTATCTATCTATCTATCTATCTATCTATCTATCTATCTATCTATCTATCTATCTATCTATCTATCTATCTATCTATCTATCTATCTATCTATCTATCTATCTATTTCTCTCTCTCTCTAGATAGGCAAGCTAATCCGCTCCTCACCACCGTTAAATTCTCGCTCTATACTAAACCTACGGAGCCGATGAACCGTTAAGTATAAAGTGAGCGGCTGAGACAGGAGTCCAGATCTGCCCCCACTGTCTCTGTTTTGCAGCACGTAAAATTATCAGACGTCAGTCTTGGGGCCCGTCCACAATGTAGTGTAACTATAATTATAGTGCTGAAGTTGGACCTTAAGCAACCAAACCAACTTAACTCAACGGCTGAACCGTGAGAAAACCGCACGCCTAACGGGTCATGATTCGGTCGTTCATTACTGGCGCCGTGTATCGCAAATGGTGCACTGAGTGAAGTGTTTAACAACTGGTTGGGACAATAGGGCGCTGGAATAACAGTATAACAGTGTGGCTCGGATCCAACGGTGCAGGATACAAGGTGAGAAAGGGGAAGCTATTACGGACGTTTACGAGGAGTTTCTAATCAAGTGCCCTTATTGAAAAGGAATTTCCAATTGATTTTCTTCTCCACGGAAGACATTGTTTGCTCACGTTAGAACTTCCTCTTGCATGAGTGGTACATGCCATTCTGCTCAACATGCCCCTGAGGGAGAATAGCCTCAGCCCATTGCAGCCTCCTTTTTTCTTTCTCTCTTTCTCTCTCTCTCTCTCTCTCTCTCTCTCTCTCTCTCTCTCTCTCTCTTTTTTATCCACCTCCTATATTATTATCCCTCGATTATTTTCTATTTTTCCATTCTTCCTGCTCTCTGACTCTCTTTGCCTACACATTATCTCCGTCTCTCTCTCTCTCTTTCTCTCTCTCTCTCTCTCTCTCTCTCTCTCTCTCTCTCTCTCAAATTGATATCCACAACTTCTGCTTTTCTTTCACAGAAGATGTCTTTGTGCTTCAGTTCTTTGACAATTTTCCGCTCCCTCCAGAACATGAAGAGTTCCGACTTCAATGAACAGGTGAGGGATCCATTGCCTCCCTTTGTCGTCATAAGACCCCCACCCACCCTCCCTCCCCCCACACTAAATAGAAGTAAAATAAATAGAAAAATAATAAATTCACCTGTGAAAATAGATACAATTTCCGTGGAATCCACATCCCGGTGGGTTGCGAAGTGAGTGAGTTTGGACTTTTTCTACAACTACAACTACAACTACAACTTTTTTGTGTTTTCAGCGCTACCGTAACTGGTGGAGGAAAAAAAATGCACTCTTTTGTGTTTGTTGGTTTGTTTTGTCACTTCCAAGGGGGGCTTTTTAAACCGGAAAGGACGTATTCTAGTATTCTACATTGCATATTTTTTCTGGCGCTCAAGATCTTCGATTGCTTCCCACGATTGTTTCGTTTCATTTTCGCCGCTGGAAGTTTTTGAAAGAGTTTTTTCTGTGCGTCTTGTGGAAACATGCTGTGTAGGCATCTTCCGGGTTGAGAGGGAGAGGAGGGAGGGAGGGGGAGAGAGGGAGGGAGGGGGAGAGAGAGGAAAAGGGAAGAAGGGAGAAAGAGAGGTGGATAGACGGAGAGGAAGAGATATAGAGGGATAGAGAGGGGGTAGAGAAGGGAGAAAGACAGTGGGATAGAGGCAGAGAGAAGAACGGAGAGACAGAGAGGGAGATAGAGGAGAGATAGAGAGGGAGATAGAGAAATAGGGGGGAAGTGGGAGAGACAGGTAAAGAAGTGAGAAGAGAAAAAGGGGGAGAAAAAGGGGGTAGGGAGAAATAGATAAAGAGAGAGATGTGGAGAGAGATAGGGAGGGATATGGAGAGAGAAAGAGTGAGAGAGATGAAGAGAGAAAGAGAGATTTATGAATAGAAAGAACGAGAGAGAAAGAGAGAGAGAGACAGCCAGATGGAGAAATTTAGGAAGAGATAAGGTTCAGAGAGTTAGAGAGATAGACAGAGGTAGAGATGGAGAGAGTGAGAGAGAGAGGGAGAGAGAGACAGAGACAGAGACAGAGACAGAGACAGAGACAGAGAGAGAGAGAGAGAGAGAGAGAGAGAGAGAGAGATTGAGTGACGTAAGCACGTAGAGAAAGAGATGGGGATGGAGCGAGATATCGAGACACACAGAAATCGACAGAGAGTGAGGCAGGGGAGGGGGGGTTGGGGTAGAGGGTATATACATGCACGTGCGAGCTTCACTTTCTTAACCCCGGAGTCCTAGACTTGCCTTCAGGCGGTTCCCGGCTTGTCATTGTGAATTGGTTATATTGTGTCAGCATAAAATTTAATATTGTAAGATTGTGAGATCAGGGAAGGTTCCCTGCTTGTCATTGTGAACTGGTTACATTGTGTCAGCATAAAATTTAATATCATAAAGTTGTTGGATCAGGGAAGGTAGGGGTATGGCGTAGGGAGATTCCATGCTTAAGTTAGTCGCTTCAATGCCTGGTTCTGTGAGTCTCGGAGTAGGGAGTTGTCAGATAGGTGGTCTGGAGTATTTTAATTGATGTGAAGAAGCGGCAACTCGCCTCAATGCCTGGTTCTGTGAGTCTTGGAGTGGGGAGTTGTTAGATAGGTGCTATGGAGTGTTTTAATTGACGTAAAGGAGAGATAAGAGAGAGAGAGAGAGAGAGAGAGAGAGAGAGAGAGAGAGAGAGAGACAGACAGACAGAAAGAGAGACAGAGAGAAAGAGAGACACAAAGACAGAGACGGAGCGACAGAGAGAAAATGAGAAAGGTAGAGAGTGGACAAAGATAGGTGAGAGAGCAGGGGGACAGTGAGGAAGAGGGAGAGAGTGAGAGAGAGAGAGAGAGAGAGAGAGAGAGAGAGAGAGAAGGGGACATGAGAGAAAGAGACAAGCAGACAGACAGACCGAAAAACAGGAGAAAGAAAATAAGAAGAGAAAGAGACACAGACATGAATAGACAAGAGACGGAGACAGGCAGAAGGAGAGAAAAAATCAGCAAAAGAAAGAAAAAGTGCAAGAGAAAGAAACGCAGAGACCAAAAAAAAAAAGCAGAGACGGAGAGACACTGGGCTGGAGTCAGACAGATGCACTTTTTACCAGGTGGGCTGAAAAGATGCAACATCGTGGGAAATGATGGAAGGACCAGAACCACGGTGAGTGATGGTGATCATGCCCTTTTGTGGAATCAGCACTTCATTCTTCTGACTTTGATGATGTTTTAATAATAATAATAATAATATAGTTTTTGTATCGCACATAACCACGACACAAAGGTGGTGCTCTATGTTTTACCCGTAATGGTGTGGGGAGCGAACCGGCTCAAGTGGTAGAGCATCGATCTCCAGATGGAAGTACCGCGGTTCGAATCCCACGATCGATCGAACATTTATTTGTCCGATTTCGTCTCGTACTGGTTGGGTCGATGCCAGTATTATTTGACTGGATGAAACAGGCTTCCAGGTATCCCCGCCCTGTCTCGTGTGTGGCAGTACGTAATATCGTCAGACATTAGTCTTGAGGCACGTCTACAATATAGCTTATATAGTGCTGACGTCGGACGTTAAATGACAAAAGGAGACGAAGAAAACCCGTACTGGGGTATGGAAAACTCGCAGCGTCCAGACACAGTTCAACCAGTGAAAAGATAGCATTAGTTTTATCAAGTAATGATGATGATGATGATGATGATGATGATGATGATGATGATGATGATGATGATGATGATGATGATGATGATGATGATGATGATGATGATGATGATGATGATGATGATGATGATGATGATGATGATGATGATGATGATGATGATGATGATGATGATGATGATGAAATGGAAAACATCTTATCAAAATTGAACACAGTAACAAAATCTGTACAAATCAAATGGTTAGTTTAGTTTAGTTTAAGCCTCTTTATCCATCATTTATCGATAATTGATCATTGAAGTCAAAGGGAGCTCTACAATGTTTTCAAATCCGACGTTGGAGGATCGTTCCATCCAAAACCACTAACAAGCTCGTAGAAAAAAAAATTCAGGGCTGCCAGATAGGATTTTTTAAAAGCACTAGAGCACTTTGCAGGCCAAAATTAGTTCACTATTTTGCCCAGAAAATCACTCGACTCATTAATAAAACTTTACCCAAACGATGTCGGTAAATAACTAGACGAAGTGCTAGATGTACGACGCCTCCAACGGTCTGGTGGGCCAATCGAACTTCAGTCATGAAATCTAAAAATAGATTTAGCTTAAGTTGTGAAATATCCCTATTGGGCCGATTTTTTATTTTGATACCTTAGCAAGTACAAATATGTAAGTATTAGGATAATTATGAGGAGAAAAAGAGTTGGGGGGGGGGGGGTTTAGTTTAGTTTAAGCCTCTTTATCCATCATTTATCGATAATTGATCATTGAAGTCAAAGGGAGCTCTACATTGTTTTCAAATCCGGCGTTGGAGCATCGTTCCATCCAAGACCGCTAACAAGCTCGTAGAAGTAAAACTTGAGAGAGAGAGAGAGAGAGAGAGAGAGAGAGAGAGAAGAGAGAGGGATGGAAAGAAAAAGGTAAAAAAAAACAGATGAAAGGACAGGGAGAGAGAGAGAGGGCAGGTGATAAATGCGTAATACACTTTTTACAATGCCAAGGTTACTGTTATTGCTGTTATATCCACCCTAAATTTCCAATTTTATACTCTATCTTCTATCTTCAACAATTATCCCAAGATTACTATTCAGCAATTTTATGAACAGAAACCTAATAATAGTATCTGGGGCCATAACCCCCACTGTTCGCTCTGTAAAACCCCAGTGTAATCGGATACGGCATGGATGGGTGGATGGATGAGTGGGTGAGATGAGAGCTACCATGTACCGCGAGCATGACCTTCTGATACAGCAGCGGCTTTCCACCTCAATAAACCTGCACGGCATCCTGAGTAGAGCTTAGAACAGCAACGCCTGAGACACAAAGCCCAGTAAAACTTTGTTTACACCAAACCACCAATTTAAAGGTTTAAAGGTTTGAAGGAGTAGGCCTATATATAGGACACCAACACATGTTTTGCTCTACTCGGCGCTCTACAGGGAAGCAAAGCCCAGTAAAACTTTGTTTACACCAAGCGATCAATTTAAAGTTTTGAAGGTTTGAAGGAGTAGGCCTATATCTAGGACACCAACACATGTTTTGCTCCACTCGGCGCTCTACAGGGAAGCAAAGTTGAATGTAACGGGTAAACAACGCTTTCCTTTGTTTTTGTTTTTGTTTTCTTCGGTTTCACCTCTTGATTTTTGTGCTGATGATCCTCCGCGATAGGTGGCAACGTAATAATAATTAGTTAGCATTTCCCCCCCCCCCCCCCCCCACACCAACACACACACATAAAACACATATCTCTCTTTCATCTCAGCGGGACTAATTGTGTGGTTGCGTGGGTCCAGGAATGAATGCCTGTAGTCGGAACTGCTCTGATAAAGTTGAGAGACCCATCCCCGCTGAGTGGATGCACTATCGTCAGATGATCAGTGAACCTAGGAAGAAAGGGGATTTTGTTTTCGTTGGAGCCAGAATAATTTCCATAGAGGTGTTTTGAGTGAAAACTCTTCACTCTGTGACTATAATACAATAGTGAGGTACTGTTATTTGAGCTTTTGACTGTATGGTTTTCAGTGAGTAATTCGGTACTATTATTTGAGCTTTTGGCCGTATGACTATGAGTAAGAGTAGTACCATAGACTTAAGATTAGGTGTGACGTTTCACAAAGAGAGCTCACACTGTCACGGTGCTTTTGATACGGGGAACTAGATCTAGCCCGACGCTTGCTCACTCTATCAAGTTTTCTTTATTCAAATTAAGGCGATTGAACAATGCTCACACTGAGTTTTTACTAAAGCTTTTATTAAAGAAGGAAGCAACTGATTTAATTTTTGAGCCATGTAATATACGCAATAATCTTCACCGTGAAATCTCATTTTACACTCTCTGGTAGAGCGACACTTTCATTTCAGCTTTTGATTGTATGACTATCGATCAATGAATAGTACGGTACTATTGCTTGACTGTATGACTATCAGAGAGTAATGCGGCACTTTCATTTCAGCTTTTGACTGTGTGACTATTGATCAGTCGGTAGTATGGTACTATTATTTGAGCTTTTGATTGTATGACAATCAGGCACTAGTAGGGTACTACTGCAGATGTTGCCGTTAATTTGAAGCGACATCAAAAGAAAAAACATTGAGGAAAAAAAGATGAAAAGAAGATGGTGTCAGTGGAGAGGAACGGGCGAAATATGAACGATTTCTACGGAATCATAATGTTTGAAACTGATGAAATATCGGACAAAACGATAAAACAGTTTCGGTATCGTCAAATTTTTTGGTACATGTAATAGATACTATGCCTCTTTATGATAATACCAACAAAGGATATAATTTTTGGATTTTTTCCAGGTCATGTGTTGCTTCCAAATGCAGTGTAGCTATTATAGTCCATCAACCAATCAAAGATCCGGATCTAGGGCACTAAATTTCACGAGCAATTAAATTGCAATTTATCACAGACTGGGGAACGGGTGGTTCTAATCTAAACGATGATAACGGATGACGCAACCACGTCCCTGTTTTCTATAGCTCCGTGAGTCTTGGATAAAGACATGGGACCCAAACCCGCTCCCATCAGATTCAGTGTGAGCGCCCTATCCCCCAGCCACCCTAACGCTTGCTCTTTTAGGCCAAGGTTATTTTTGAAAACGCATGAAGTAGGGCGATATAAAGTAGGGCGATTCCTTCTGTTTGAAGGTTTCCTAGAACAAAGGGGGATAACTGATCATCGTCTTTTGTTTTCTCTACACAGCCCCAGCTTGGTCCCCCCATGATTGTCCCCCATGATTGTCCTGGGATGCACAATGTTAGAATGTTACAAAGCGTTTTTAACTTAAAGGGGGGGGGGGGGGGGGGGGTATCTTCTGGTGGGTCGCCCGGAGCAAAATCCGGCACTCACCGCCACGGTGTGGAAAAACAGTGACTGGTTGCTGTGTTCTTTGCCACTCAGTCGCAACGGGGAGAAGTCTTTTAAAGTCTTTAGAGCCTTTAGAGCCTTCAGAAAACCCGGCAATAAAAGTCTTAAGTCTTAAACAGTCGGGGACTCTTGAAGCGAAGTGAGTGAGTGGGGTAAAAACTGAAAAGGTGGAGGTCGAAGCTGGCTTTATCTCCCCATCTTTTCAGTTTTCAGTTGAAGTCGAGTGGAATCAACAAATAAACAGGTAGAGAGGGGCCGGTACTGCAAGACCCATAGAAACATATTGAGGTGTCTTGTTCCGGAAACTAAGTCTGAACAATTCTTGTTTTTTGTTTACTGTGAAACAGCAGGAAGGATGCCCCCACTAGAATGATAACGTGCAAAAAGTGAAGTGGGCGAGATGCGAAGTTTGATCAGAGACTAGTGAGCTGTAGAGAGACGATACACAAAAAGATCTCAAAGGGCTAGTGATGAATGGAGCTTTATTGCAATAAGGTGATTGATATACCTTAAGATAATTTTTTTATTTGTTGATAGGGTTTAGAAAAGGGGAGTAAGCGCTTTAACCTTCACCCCCACTCGTTATAATTATATATTACGTTAAGCCATTAATTTGTGGTTGAATATCGCCCGGTGACCTTTACAGAGAAAAAACAAAAAGCAAGGTCACCGGCGCTTGTTTTTGTTTCAAGAGTTACCGGCTCCTTGGTGTTTTTCACCCAGTGACCCGGAAAGAAAATGTTTTTACAAACATTGCAAGTGGCGAAAAATAATCATTCTAATCTATCGATCGAGCTATCAATAAATTTACTTATCTGTCTATTTATCTATATTTTTATCTATCTATCTATCTATCTATCTATCTATCTATCTATCTATCTATCTATCTATCTATCTATCTATCTATCTATCTATCTATCGCGTGTGGCAGCACATAAAATTGTCAGACGTCCGTCTTGGGGCCCGTCCGCAATATAGCCAATATAGTGCTGCTATTGGACGTTAAACCAATCATACCAACCAACCAGTCAATCAATCCATGTGTATGTAGCCTTTTCCTTTTGTCTATTTAACAAAACACGTTATCAATTTATATTATAGTAGGGGCGCGGTGTGTTTTACCAGCACACGTCGCTCTTGTTATACAACGTGGAAAACACTACACGGGACATAATAAAGAACGTCATATTAAGTTTTACACCATGACTAACCTCGAGTCTACAGTATTTCAGGCTACATTATTTGCCCCGGTAGTAATTGTATTGCCCTTGCAGTATATTGTGACCCGTTGAGACTTTATTTCTTTCTCTCTCTCTCTCTCTCTCTCTCTCTCTCTCTCTCTCTCTCTCTCTCTCTCTCTCTCTCTCTCTCTCTCTCTCTCTCTCTCTCTCTCTCTCTTTCTCTCTCACACACACACACTCTTTCTCTCTTTTTATTATTCCTATCTCTCTGTCTCTCTATGTCTCTCTCTCTTTCTCTATATATCTGTCTCTCTGTGTTTTCTCTCTCTTTCTGTCTCTCTTCCTCTCTTTTTCTCTCTCTTTCTCTCTATATCTGTCTCTATTTCTCTCTTTTCTCAGTCAGTCTCTGAGACAGACAGACAGAGAGTGAGAGAGGGGGGGGGGCGGAGAGACCGACAGACAAACAAACATAAAGACAGTCACAGATAGAGAAGGTGTGCATTACAAGGACCATATAACTCCGTGACTTTAAAGGCCAAAACAACTTCGCACTTAGACCCGACCTTGACTTCTCTGACCTTGAGATATAAATAATTACCAGACCTCAAAAACAGGATGGGAGTTTAAGATAACAGGTACTAGAAACGTACAGTGAAATATATTAGTTCGGCCAGATTAACCAGCTATATCTTTGTCCTTTATCCAGATTAATTAGTGATGTTATATAAGTAACTTACCTTTTCCATTATACTTATTTGCTATATAACGTCTATATCTTCCGAAACCGAAAATAGACCTTGGTCCTCCAATTACACATAAAAACTACCAGTGAAATTTTACTACATGTAATTTCAAGGACATGTTGTTAAGTTTAGATAATGACCAATTTTAAGATCAAATCTGCGTCATAAAATTTTGTAACGGAAATACGTACATTAATTTTACTTCTACAACAACAACAACAACAACAGCAACAACAGCAGCAGTAAAAAAACAAACAACGACGACGACGACGACGACAACAACAGCAGCAACAGCAGCAGCAACAACAACAACAACAACCAAACGATAACAGCAGCAGCAACAACAACAAAGACAACAACAACAACAACCATTCATTCTAAAGCTTGTCTACGCAAGTAAAAGTCAATCTTGAGTAACGCAAAACATCCACTCAATCAAGAATGCGTGCGCTATGCAACAAACTGCATAAAAAACGGAGAAGTATAAGAACTCTTTTGTCCCAGCATCTGTTAGATTATTGAGAATTAGAAATGTTAGCGTGTAATGTGCACCATGCACCAGGTATAAACATAATTATGTCTTCAACTACATTTTCATTTAAAATATTAAAAACTGTGAATCGAGCGAATGCAGAAAAGGCGGTGGGGCATAGGGGGAGATGGAGACAGAGAGAGAGAGAGAGAGAGAGAGAGAGAGAGAGAGAGAGAGAGGGAGAGAGAGACAGACAGACAGACAGACCGAGAGACAGACAGACAGACAGACAGACAGACAGACAGACAGACAGACAGACAGACAGACAGACAGACAGACAGACAGACAGACAGACAGACAGACAGACAGACAGACAGACAGACAGACAGACAGACAGACAGACAGAAGTGGTAATTTCATATTATTTTCTGATTGAAAAAAAGTTCAACTTATCTTAACAAGAAACAAACAAACAACAGCAGCAACAACAACAACAGTAACAACAAGCAACAACAACAAACAACAACAAACAACAACATCAACTTCATTCTCATTGACCTGCTTTCTAGAGGAACTTAGAAGACGTAAAATTACATGCACTAAGGACCACAACTGCATTCTGACTTATCTGTGGAACAGAATGATAATGGGGCTACAATGCAAGTCAAACTCAAAGGACCCTTTAAAAATCGAGGTTAAACTGTGACCTATGCAACTGCAGACAACCAACCCGTGCAGCCGGCAAAGTTGTTGGTTTTGCGCTTCCAAGCAAAAAGGTCGAGGAAAATGCACATATATTTTTTTTTTTAATTTCTTTTTATGGTTGTCAGATTTGCATAACTCGGTGAGCGGTTGGCGTATAGGATTCATGGGGAAGGGGAGGGGAGGGGGGGGGGTAAGGCACGTTAAACACATAGAGAGAGAAAGAGAGGCGGAGAGAGAGAGAGAGAGAAAGAGAGAGAGAGAGAGAGAGAGAGAGAGAGAGAGAGAGATAGGCATGCAGACAGACAGACAGACAGACAGACAGGCAGAGAGAGAGAGACGACAGAGACAGACAGAGAGAGAGAGAGACAGAGAGAGAGAGAGACAGACAGACAGACAGACAGACGAGAGAGACAGACAGAAAAAGACAGAGGAAGACAGGCAGACTCAGAGCGACGTATGTGGCAAACACTAGCGGCATTGCGTTAACGATGCCATAGCAAAAACGAAGACGACAGGAAAGGAAGCCTGCATATAGCGTCCAATCATAACTATTTCCAAGGAAGCCTGCATATAGCGTCCAGCCATAACTATTTCCTCGACACACGGAGCCAATCTACGAACCTCACAAAGCCTAAAAGACGTCGCGATTATGTTATCGGATCTAGAAGTGTGGAACGCAATACCTGTACTGTAGATAAAATTTCTCCAGCCTTCGCCTACATAATGCGTAACACTGGTAACAGTTGGGAAAGCAGTAATTTTGTTCTCTGCCTGTGGCTGGCTAGGAATGGGGTAAGAATGGGGTAAGTGCTCTTCGCCTCAGCCGGGAAAAAACAGCTGCGGCTGCTACTTCCATTCGACCTTCACCTTTCTACATTTCGGAGGTGTGTTTTGGGTTTTGTAGCCTACTTCGCTACTGGATCGAGGCACATGTATATGTATAGAGATTCTATCATTCTACCATTCTAGCCACTCGTTTTGTTCGCTGATGTTTTATTTAAAGTTCAATGGTTGCATTTGAAATGTAAATGTTCACTTTTTTTCAGCTCAGCATATTATTGTTGTTGCGGCGTTGTGCTGTTGTGTTATTGTGTCACACTTGTGGAATGCTTGATGAAAACAGGGTGATAAATTATAAACCTAGCTGTGATTTTTCATCGAATGCACCACTCTGCAAAGTGTTTGATATTGTTCGACGGATAGATCTAGGTCCTATTGATCAGATTGGTATAAACTAGATCTACGTTATTTCTAGGTCAACATCTTACTGTGTCATTTTCAACTAAACAGTTTTGCTTTATTGGGCTTTTAATTGGGTTTTTTTTCTGTAACTTTTATCTAGTGTGTTGTGTTTTAAGAGACACCACATACAAACAGAGAGCCTCTGCTAAGATTTCGTGCCTCACTGGATACAAAATTCGATCTAGAGGGCTGAAAAATCTAGGTGAGTAAAAACTTGGGAAAACTATTTTTATTATTACATTAATAATAGTAGTAGTAGCAGTAGTAGTAGTAGTAGTAGCAGTAGTAGTAGTAGTAGTAGTAGTAGTAGTAGTAGTAGTAGTAGTAGTAGTAGTAGTAGTAGTAGTAGTAGTAGTAGTAGTAGTAGTAGTAGTAGTAGTAGTAGTAGTAGTAGTAG
>RQTK01001267.1:87577-97577 GCA_003991915.1 Elysia chlorotica
CGTATTTACCATCGTATTTACCATTGTATTTACCATCGTATTTACCATCGTATTTACCATTGTATTTACCATCGTATTTACATTGTATTTACCATCGTATTTACCATCGTATTTACCATTGTATTTACCATCGTATTTACATTGTATTTACCATCGTATTTACCATCGTATTTACCATTGTATTTACCATCGTATTTACATTGTATTTACCATCGTATTTACCATCGTATTTACCATCGTATTTACCATCGTATTTACCATTGTATTTACCATCGTATTTACCATCGTATTTACCATTGTATTTACCATCGTATTTACATTGTATTTACCATCGTATTTACCATCGTATTTACCATCGTATCTACCACTAGTAGCACTACTTAAGTGCTTTAAAGTTTCAGGGCTACAATAATGGCGTAAGTGAGACTTGTACCAAAATGCAATAGATGTGATAATTATATCTTTGTAATGGTAAAAATTAGATCTATTTAAATACACGTTCATATATATGAATCGGCTAATTGGTTTCTAATTTGCTTCATCTTATTAGAAATTTGTGTCGAATATAAAGCAGAAAGGGAAACAAAACAGTGTTATGTTGATTATCTCAAAAGTAGCGAAAAGGACTTACGCCAAAACTGTACCCCAGTGACGATACACAATGCGTGTTCTGGGAGGCGAGCAGCTTTTTGTCTACTCTTCACTGTGTCATAAATTTTGGGTTTTAAAAAGCGGCTATTAAGGGGAATCGAACCCAAGCGCTCTGGAAAGAAGCCGCTTCGATCTAGCAACATAGATTTTTTGCATAAATATTTATCATTGTAAATTACCCTTTTAGTGGTATACCGGCCTAGATAGATTAGTAGCGCGTTTTTACGTAACCTTGTTTCTTTGTTCCATAATAATTATTTATTGATGTATTTAATTTTGTTCTCTTTCTAGGTTTGTGAAGGACATTTTGGACCGAAAGGTGATTACAACTTTACTGCTGTACTCGTTCACCCTTTAGAATTTTAGTTGATAAAATATTAAACTCCATTATTAAAATCAGTGCATTACTAGTTTATTTACTTCAAACTCATTACTTTAAAAAAAATTCATTTCTATTGATATAAATTTACCTTTTTTCTAGCAACTAGTGTATACTAAAAAAGGTAATCTTGCACCACCCCCCCCCCCCCACCCCCCAACTCCCGCCAATTTCAAATTCCATCCCCTCCCCACCAGAATCCGCTATTCTTTTTTTTTCTCTAGTAAGTGTTCTAATTACACCAGTTATCTTGCACCCCCCTCTCACCCCCCCCTCCCACTTCACCCTCTCACCCCCCCCCCCACCACCACCAGAACCCTCTACTGACGCCCTGTATCACCCCGAGGTTCGCCGGCTCCTGTACCATGGAACTCATGCAAGACCTGGCCAAGATCGCCACAGAGCACTCCCTGCCCATCCAGGTGCAGTGTTGTTGTGTTTATTGGTGTTGGTGGTGATGATGGTGTTGTTGTTGTTGGTGGTGGTGATGATGGTGTTGTTGTTGTTGGTGTTGGTGGTGGTGGTGTTGGTGGTGGTGGTGGTGATGTTATTGTTGTTGTTGTTGTTGTTGTTGTTGTTGTTGTTGTTGTTGTTGTTGTTGTTGTTGCTGATGTTGTTGTAAATTGATGTTGTTGTCGTCGTCGTTGTGTATGTGTGTGTAGGTACATAGATAAGTATGTTTGTGGATGGGCATATGAATTTTCATTAATCTGCTCGTACTGCTCTGTGTGTGAGCTATGATGCATGTTTAACGTTTCTTGCAGTTCCCGAAACTACAAACATTTGACGATCAAGAATCAATTAAAAAACAGATGTTACTGAAAATATGTAGAAACAATACACGATAAAACCGTCACCAACTTGAACAAAGGGACGAAATACTCCACAAGGATATTGTAACAAAACAAATGTTTGGCTGTATTGAGAATGACGCCAAAACGCTTGTGTGTTGTTTTTCTCTTCCTCTTCTCCAGACACACATTAGCGAGAACAGAGAGGAGGTGAAGATGATTGCTGGCATGTACCCTCAATCGAAAAACTACACAGATGTCTATGTTCAGGCGGGTCTATTAGGGGACAAGGTAATAATAATAATAATGAAAATAATAATAATAATAATAATAATAATAATAATAATAATAATAATAATAATAATAATAATAATAATAATAATAATAATAATAATAGGCTCTACTTGCGGATGGTTTCCTTAAAATAACATCTAACGTTTTACGTTCTGCCACACACCACAAAGTAGTTATGTCTCGGCCGATATGAAATCAAACCATGATTATATTTGTTTCACAATATACAACCCCCAGACGATTCTGGCTCACGGCGTGTACCTCTCGGACCTAGAACTGGAGGTCATCAGAACCAGAGGTAGCGGGATCAGCCATTGTCCAAACTCTAACTTCAGGTGAGCTCGTGTGGGTGTTTTTGAACTAAGTCTCTTCATCGTCTTGTGTTGTTGTTTTTTAATTTTTTATTGCTATGCTTACGTTGTTAAGATTCTTGTTGCTGTTATTGTCGTCGTCGTCGTTGTTATTGTCGATATGTTTTTCTTGCAGGTGTTGTTTTGTCGTCGTTTTGTTGTCTTTCTTGCTGGTGTTGGCGCTGCTGGTGATGTTGTTGCTTTTGATGTTGTTTTCCTTTCTATTGTTGCTGTTTTTATTGATGATGATGATGATGATGATGATGTTGTTGTTGCTGCTGTTTTTATTGATGATGATGATGATGTTGTTGTTGTTGTTGTTGTTGTTGTTGCCTTTGGGGTTTTTTTTTCGCGCATCTGTCGGAACTAGAGCTGTTGGTCGTCTGAAACAGTGGTAGCGGGATCAGCCATTGTCTGAACTCTAACTTCAGGTCAGCTGTTGTTGTTGTTGTTGTTTTTGTTGTTGTAGTTGTTGTTGTTGTTGTTGTTTTTGTTGTTATTGTTGTTGTCTTTGTTGTATTTTTTCACCCTTTTTCAGCTAATATAATTTTACAAATTAAGCCTGATTTTGAATATTTTTGTTTCCCCAGTTTAAAGAGCGGGATTCTGGATGTCCGCAAAGTGATGAAAGCTGGTGTGAAGCTGGGACTAGGAACAGGTAACTCTCTGTCTATCACTATTTTAAATACAACACATATCTGTGTACAATGTGTCGACCATGTCTCCCATACTACTCCCCAGTCAAGTTGTTGTTCAGTTGAATTGGTTTAACGTCCAACATCAGCACTATATATGCTATTTTGTGGACGAATCCCAAGACTGACATCTGACAATTTATGTGCTGCCACACACGAGACAGGGCAGGGATACCACGACTCCTGTCTCAGCCAGTCACATTAAATTGACGCCGACTCAACCAGTAGGGAGCGCAATCGCCATGACTCGAATCCGGACCCTTTGCGTAGGAAGCAGATGTTCTACCTCAGGACCACCGCACCCCTCTCCCCAGTCAAGGGACTGGGCTAAACTGAACTAATACGGCATATTTTTGAAGACTCTTCATCAAAAATTAACACAGCTCGATCTATTCTCTGTAGAGGCAGGGAGATAATTCTCTCCCTCTCTCCGGGTTTAACGTCTCCTAGGTTCCCCTGTGGGATCCTTCCTATACGGCGATAGCTAGATCTATATTTCGGTTATAGATTTTAGGTTCATAGATTAATAATATGTTGATGCTCTCCCTTGCTATGATACATCAACATTGATCATAATATAATTAGTGTGTTTAATTTACACATGATTACTAAAAAAAGAAAATTTGGGATACCAAATTCTTTTATATTTTGGTTTTTATTGTTGCTTTTGTTCTCACTTTTTTATGTATTCTGTATACACGCATAATTATTATGAAATTTTTAATTTAAGGGAGGTAATAGAGATAAAAATGTTATAGTGAGCAGGACCTTGTATTTTACACAGTAGCTTCCCTTTTTATAACAACACAAGCGGTGGAATTTGAATACAATTTGCACTGCATGCTTTTTTATTGATTGTTTCCCTTTTTAAACCTGCCGATATATCTGTGCGTGAAAAAAAAAGTCAAACTCTTCTATAGTTATGAACTCAATTGCAATTTTCTGTATCTTCACTTGAAAGTAGCCTGTCGTCTGTCTACCGGTCTATTCCCCTTCATCTCTCTCTTTCTCTCTCTCTCTCTCTCTCTCTCTCTCTCTCTCTCTCTCTCTCTCTCTCTCTCTCTCTCTCTCTCTCTCTCTCTCTCTCTGTCTGTCTCTCTCTCTGTCTCTCTCTCTCTCTCTCTCTTTCTCTCTCTGTCGGTATGTCTATCTCTCTCTCTTTCTCTCTCTCTCTCTCTCTCTCTCTCTCTCTCTCTCTTCCTCTCTCTCTCTCTCTCTCTCTCTCTCTCTCTCTCTCTCTCTCTCTCTCTCTCTCTCTCTCTCTCTCCAACCTTCCATTCATCTATTTACCTACTTATCTACATTCATACCCATCTATTTATCTACATACCTTTCAACCTCAACACCAATCTACCGACCTGCCTATTACAAAACCATCTATGCACCTTTTTATCTTCCTACCTACCCATCCATCTATCCACATACCCACCTCCCCCCCCCCCCCCCCCCCACCTTTCGCCGCGCGCACCCGCTCCCCCCCCCCCCCCCCTCCTCAGACTTTGCGGGCGGCCACAGTCCCTCCATGCTGGACGCGCTGAGACGCGGGGTGACGGCCGCCAACATCTACTCCTTCAGCCCGGGATTCGAACCGGGAGAGCCTCTGGTCACATACAGGGACTTGTTCCGCCTGGCCACCCTAGGCAGCGCTCAAGGTACGCCGGGTCTGGGTTTTAGAGGGTAAAACAACAACAACAACAACAACAACAACAGCAACAACAATAATGATGATGATGATGATAATAACGATGATGATGATGATGATGATGATGATGATGATGATGATGATGATGATGATGATGATGATGATGATGATGATGATGATGATGACGATGACGATGATGACGATGATAATGATAATGATAGCAGAGTGGTCACTTTACATTATCTGTTGGTCTCAAGCTAGATCTAGGTGTGTAACTGGCGCTTGCAAACTTTTTACTGACAGTCCCTTAGTCAATGTAAGTTAGTATAGCAGAGTGGTCACTTTACATTACCTGTTGGTCTCAAGCTAATCTAGGTGTGTAACTGGACCTGGTAAACTACATGTATATCCTAACAGTGCTGGGTATATCAGACGCGGTCGGGAACTTCGAGGTCGGCAAACAGTTTGACGGCATCAATTATAACAACAACTACTACAACAGCGACAATAATAATAATAATGATATCTACAACTATTTCCTGACAGTGCTGGGTATATCAGACGTGGTCGGGAACTTCGAGGTCGGCAAACAGTTTGACGGCATCAATTATAACAACAACTACTACAACAGCGACAATATTAATAATAATAATTATATCTACAACTATTTCCTAACAGTGCTGGGTATATCAGACGTGGTCGGGAACTTCGAGGTGGGCAAACAGTTTGACGGCATCAATTATAACAACAACTACTACAACAGCGACAATAATAATAATAATAATTATATCTACAACTATTTCCTGGCAGTGATGTACATGTATTTCCTAACAGTGATGGGTATATCAGACGTGGTCGGGAACTTCGAGGTCGGCAAACAGTTTGACGGCATCAATTATAACAACAACTACTACAACAGCGACAATAATAATAATAATAATAATAATAATAATGATATCTACAACTATTTGCTGACAGTGCTGGGTATATCAGACGTGGTCACCACGTCTGATATACCCAGCACTGTTAGGAAATAGTTGTAGATATCATTATTATTATTATTGTCGCTGTTGTAGTAGTTGTTGTTATAATTGATGCCGTCAAACTGTTTGCCGACCTCGAAGTTCCCGACCACGTCTGATATACCCAGCACTGTCAGGAAATAGTTGTAGATATCATTATTATTATTATTGTCGCTGTTGTAGTAGTTGTTGTTATAATTGATGCCGTAAATCTCTTTCTCTTTCTCTCTTTCTCTCTGATAATCCAACACATGCATCTTATAAACTGCTGTAGGCCTATAGCTGTTGTTTGGTTGTTGTTTTTTTTTACTTTTACGCGACCTTTTAGACAAATCTTTATGCTTGTACCATTCAGAGAACTAAAGGAGTTACAGTTGCTACTCATTTTATTTTTTAATTTGCTTAAGACATTAAGGGCACAATACAGCCGTTATTGTGCTGACGTGCGTAAAACAATTTCAACCCAAATACAAGAGGGGGGGGTTGCGAACTGACGCAAGTAGAAAAGCGTTGGTCTTCCAATCGCGAGATCCCTGGTTCGGAATCCAAGATCGGTTCAAAATGTTATTGTCCTTCGTTGTCCCTTACTAGTTGAGTCAGCAGCATCAATATGATGATCCATGGTATCCACAGTCTCTGTGTGACAGCATATAAAATTGTGAGACTTTAGTCTTAGGCAAGGGCGGCTCGTGCCTATGGGCAGGGTGGACCCTCCCTATTTACAACTCTAGTCATAGAAGATACTATCCCATCTCCCATTTTTATTGAATATTCCATGTTCCGGTTCTTATACCCATCAATTACCTTTCTAATTTGGGTCTTCATCCTTTACCATTTTCCAAACCCCTAGAACAAATTTGACGGCTCGACCTGTTCTGGAATAACCAAGGGCGGCTCGTGCCTATGGGCAGGGTGGGCAGTGCCCGACCTGTCTCGCTAAAAGGGGTTGTGTTACAAAAATACAATGTAAATAATAATATGACAAAAATGAAAATCAATAATAAATGTTTCCGTCAGAATCTGCAACTATAAGAGATAAAACCAAAGTACGCTCTTTCCTAGCGCGACGTGGTTTAGATCTACATCGGTGCGCGGAAAGCAGGGGCAGACTATTTCAAAGTTTCAAAATCGCTCGCGGTGCTCAGTAGAGTCCCCTTATTACACCAAGGTGGGCTAATGTGAATTTGCCCAACCTCATTGTAGTATTCCTAATACAAAAATTGGACTTTGACCCTAACGCTTCCTATGTCTTCATAATAAGCCAAGTCGGGCTAGCCCCACTTGGCTAATTTTTCTGATATTTTTAACCAAATCCTTTTATATTTCTTGAAGTAATAACTCTAGGCCTCTACATTGATTAAAACAAGTCTCTGGTGGTCAGATTAATTTAAACATGTACATATAGGCCCCTATTAAAAACACAATCATCATATTTATTGTTTTTAACCTAAAACTTTAAAACCAGCAATGAATTAAATATGCTCTAGCATTAGTGCAAACAGGCAATACAATATGACTGAAGATTGAGCCTGCAAGCCACAGAAGGATGGGCCAAGTCGGTGTCATTTTCAGGCATCTGAGGAAAAATGTGGGTTGCCGTCTATCCACAGTTCACAGTTCCACACACACAAAGTTAAACTAGACAGTGTAAGTTAGCCTAGGATCTCTGGTTCAACCATTCTTAGCCTAAACCCCCACCCCTCTCACACATTCACTTATTTGTGCTTTTTAAGGTGTGTAATTGTTGCATTGAGAAGTTGTGCACTGCATTGTCACTTGTCAGTAATTGTTGCTGTCGGTATTGTGAGATACTGCTCCAGAATACTGTAATTTTTTGGATTTTTCATTGTGATATAACTAGGTCTAGAATCTACTTACTTGCACTGGCTGTATTAACATTTAACAACGCAGGAATTTATCGATGAGTTTTTGGATTTAAATAGGAAAGTCATTGACAAGTTACAACTTTAAAGTAGGCCTATAACACAAGGACAACACCGCCGTCACAATTAAGTAAGGAACATCATCATCATCATCATCATCATCATCATCATCATCATCATCATCATCATCATCATCATCATCATCATCATCATCATCATCATCATCATCATCATCATCATCACCATTACCACCACCACCACCACCACCACCACCTTGCCCGACCTGTTTTTTAAGGCACCAGCCGCCACTGGGTCTTGGTCTGGTTGTAACTTACTAAACCAGATAGGAAGTATCGATGTAGTCAAAAAATCATCATCATCATCATCATCATCATCATCATCATCATCATCATCATCATCATAATCATAATCACCACCACCACCACCACCACCACCACCTTGCCCGACCTGTTTTTTAAGGCACCAGCCGCCACTGGTCTTAGGGTCCGTTCACAGTATAGTCTATATAGTGCTGACGTTGGACGTTATGTAACGAACTGAAACTCACACTCAAATAACACAACATGTCTCTCTATTTAGGTACATAGATATAAAACAAGGCATGTGTCTCGAATTCCGACAGCTCGTTAATATGTGTGTATTCAATAACAATCCATTTTGGTTTTAATGTTTAAGCTATTTACTTTTGAGGGGTTACTGGAATAAAAATGAAACCGTCACTCTGAAAAATGTTAATATATTATCTTATAATTATGTTGTTTTTGTTTCGTTTTTCCTCAGGTGACGACAGGAATATTGTTAAAGTTTTTGTGAATGGCCGCCAAGTTAATTGATTCTGACTGTAATTAGCATATAATAAACACAATCTTAAAACATTCAATGGAGTCATCGTCAAAGGACTAGAAACTGCACCATGCGACTTTGTTGATGGATGAGCAGGAAAAGTGAAAAGGTGCTAACAATAGATTTTGAACTTATATTAAAAGAATGATATAATTATGTAAATGCTAAGATAAATTACATGTATTCTGTTCTTGTTGTTCACTTGTAATGTACAATAGTACATGTAATCGTAACACTGCCGTTGATAAAGTTAGTTACTTAGTTAGTTAGTTAGTAAGTTAGTTAAATAGTTAGTTAGTTAGTTATCTAGCTAGCTAGTTAGTTAGTTAGTTAGTTAGTTCATTATTTAGTTAGTTAGTTAGTTAGTTAGTTAGTTAGTTAGTCAGTTAGTTAGTTAGTTCGTTAGTTATTTAGTTAGTTAGTCATTTAGTTAGTTAGTTAGTTAGTTAGTTAGTTAGTTAGTTAGTTAGTTAGTTAGTTCGTTAGTTAGTTAGTTAGTTAGTTAGTCATTTAGTTCGTTAGTTAGTTAGTTAGTTAGTCATTTAGTTCGTACGTTAGTTAGTCATTTAGTTCGTTAGTTAGTTAGTTAGTTAGTTAGTTAGTTAGTTAGTTAGTTAGTTAGTTAGTTAGTTAGTTAGTTAGTTAGTTAGTTAGTATTATGTTAATATTGATTATATCAATTTTTACTCGACTTTATACATCTTATGATTCCAGCTTTGTGTTCAAACTAATTGTGGATTTTAAAAATATTTTTACTGTGTGAACAATTATAGTGACGACTGCATAATTAAACTCTAGATTTGCAATACATGTAGTAATATTATAGGATATGAATAATCCATTTTAAAAGCTTAATTTCAATTGTGAAATCTTACCTCGATTCATTGAGCATTTTTTATGTATGTTCCAGCTAATTTCACGTTGTCAATCAATTATGTTTTAATTTTTTTTCAACTAAATGCTCTATATATGATAATTTGATAATTTTATACTGACCTAATTTTACTATAAAATCAACTCGGCAGGTCTTTAAAACTTGTGTTTAAACATTAAAGGGCCCAAAACTGTATGAACAATAGTGCTCATTGCATATTTTACCTCTAGATTTGAATAAGTAATATTACAAGATATGAATATTCCATTTTAAAATGTCTATTTCATGTGTTAAACTTTACCTTGGTTGTTTTTTTAACATGTTTATGTTTTAATTCCCGCTAATTTCACTTTGTCAACTAGTCGTGTTTTAATATGTTTGTCAAAATAAATGCTTAGTGTATGCTAATTTGATAATTTTATACTGACCTAATGTTAGCCACAAGAACCAACTTGTTTTTACTTTATAATTTCTTTTTTATATTAAAGGATCAGATACTACTGTAGTTGTTGTTGTTGTTGTTGTTGTTGTTGTTTTGTTGTTTGTTGTTGTTGT
>RQTK01001267.1:102577-104749 GCA_003991915.1 Elysia chlorotica
ATTCTCATGCTCTGAAATAGCGGCTTGAAAGCCCATGGTTAGGATCTTGGAATCAAATGAAAAACATAAGTAACTACAAATAAAAACTTGTAACTCATAGAATCTTTTCTGTAAAAATTCATTCACAGAATAAATTTTTTGACGACTGATCATTTTCTTGTCTACTACAAGGCTCATAATTTTCCGCTCCACCTATTACTATAATATTAGAACCTGCACCTTCTTGTCTCCAAATATGCAAGTTCTAAGCCGGAAACCACTCCGTTATTACCACTACTTATGCAACACATTTTATCTATATCATCATGAATTTTTGAAACAACTCATTGGAATTTATGGCACAAAGGGATTTATATATATTGTGTATATATTGCATTGCATTTTTTACATAGCTGTAATCCCTTACTAAATTTTCTCTTGCTTGCCCAATCTAGAGTCATTGTCATTCACTTCTCTTTACAAATTGTATCCTGACAAGAGCTGTGGTCCTCTCAGCTCTACTTTCAGTCTCTGAATTGGCGAGCGACATATCCTTGGTTCAATTTTCTGTATGAATAGGATTTTACGTGAAACCTATTCCACTGTAGATGATTTTTTGTTGTTGACGACAGGTTATTTCATTGTTGAACGTTATTTTACTTGGATTTCATCATAATTGGCTCAACAATTTTGGTTTCAAACCTTTGTGAAAGGTAGTGTTATTCTATCAAAGAAAC
Source organism: Elysia chlorotica (assembly GCA_003991915.1). Lineage (NCBI taxonomy): Eukaryota > Metazoa > Mollusca > Gastropoda > Plakobranchidae > Elysia > Elysia chlorotica. Next base: position 103,294 of record RQTK01001267.1, read on the forward strand.
CTCATAACTATTCGGTTTCTGCTCAAGAAGACTTATACTGTGCATGCATTTTTGCGATATTTTAGTCCTATGAAATAAAAGAAATTACACGAATGGCAGTGAATATTATTTTCTTCATACAAAATTAAAGTTGGCAGGTCTGTAGCTGACTTATAATGTAGCTGGGCATATTTGCATTGTATTCTCTTGAGTTTCTAACAAGCTGATTCTAAGAAGCACACATTCTAAGAGGCCTGTTCTTAGAAAGAGATCTGAGCTCATTCTTTCTTATAAAACTGCATGTGTTTGTAACTTCTTGTTTTGTTGTCATACAATCAGACATGTTCCTTTTTTTTTTTCTTAGAATTTGGAGTCTGTGTCAAAATTAATATCACACATTACCTTGGCAGGAATACTACCAGTGTAAAGTTGAACTGCAGCCTAAACTACAAGTTTTCTTATAGAATACTTTCTTCATCAACTGCTTCTCACCTTATTTCAATTTTTTTTTAAAATACTACTATTGTTATTATTACAAATACCTTCATACTGATTCTCTTTATGGTGCTTCTGTTTTAATCAATTTCAAAACCCACGAGCGAGAATTCTGTTTGTCGGATTTCATCCCCTTCTGGTTTGGTCAGTTTCTGTATAAGTAAGTTGGCTGGCTGAGACAGGAGTCGCCGTATTTGACCCTCCTTCGGAACTTAGGAGACGTAAAACTAGAGGAGAGTTCAATACATGTTGCCGCACCAGTCCGACCCTTTTTTGTTCGAGAGATAAGTTATAAACATTGTCCTGGGCTATTGTTAACTCTGGTGTCAGCAGTAGTAGTAGCAGCTGCAGCAGTAGTAGTACTAGTAGTAGGAGGAGGGGGAGGAGGAGTTGTAGTAATATTAGCAGTAGTAGCAATAGTAGTAGTAGTAGTAGTAGTAGTAGTAGTAGTAGTAGTAGTAGTAGTAGTAGTAGGAGGAGTGGGAGGAGGTGTAGTAGTAGTGGTAGAAGGAGGAGGAGGAGGAGGTGTAGTGATATTGGCAGCAGTTGGGGAAGTGTTATGATTTTCAACGTAGGACTTGGTGAATCGCAAACATGTGGAAAGGGCAAATAAAAAAACAAACAAAAACAAAACAAGGAGTTATTTCGGCCGCATCGAAACTAAAAGTGCAAATCTATTGCGCGTTGGGTTACAGTTGCCCCCAATCGGCTCGGTCAACGTTCCGAATCTTTCATTCATTGTGTCCTCCCAAAAACAATCACGGAGTGACGTACAGGTGTGAAGCAACAACCCGTTCGTCCCCTAAGTCCGAAGTCCTAAGCTTCTCGACTAAAGGGATGTTCGTTAACTTGTGCTGCTGTAAGCTTGCTCTCGAATGCCAGAATCACAGTCCAAGGCATTTCTCGGAGTCTTGAGGTCTGGGTTTAGTTCTGTTAACGGTGAGAGAGAGAGAGAGAGAGAGAGAGAGAGAGAGAGAGAGAG
>RQTK01001268.1:0-5000 GCA_003991915.1 Elysia chlorotica
GCTCTGGACTTGTTGCATTCAAGTGATTCAAAGTGACTGATTTTGGTACTAGGCGCTGTAATCTGGTTGTTTAGTCTTTTGGATACAGTTTGCTGGTGTCTTTTTGGTTTATGTGTCTAAGGTCATTTATAGCGGGTTCAACATTAACAGTCTCCGGTTTAACAGACTTTTTGCTGTTTTCCAGAGCAATGGTGTGAGTCGAAGGAACAGTCGCAATATTTTCCGAAACTTGTTCGAAGAAATTTCTGTAAGTCGTCGGTACGACATTCTATATTCTGCTGACCAAATGTAAACATTAGAATCATCAGATTTCTTGTGACGGCCTTCCTCAGAGATTATTATTTGTGTACAACCACGCCTTTCAATATTCATTTTGTCTTTCTCTTAAGCTGGGAGCTTCATCTTGGTTGGAAAGTTAAGTATCGCATTGTTGTACTTGTTTAAACTTGAGATTTTTGTTTGGAACCTTTCAGCAATACTAGATCTATATGTTCGTGAAAAATGTAATAAAATAAGTTTGAAGGGTCGACACGGTTACTCAATGAGAAAACATCTGAAAATACTAGTCTTACTTGGAGGTAATTTAAGCGTTAATATTGGTATGAACACGAAACAAAATCATATTATACGTCCTGAGTTGTTTTTTTCTGTATAGAGATACCTTAAAAGTTATTTTTAAGTTTGGTCCGTGCAAAAAATCTTTAAAAAGACCACCCTACAGATTGGAAAAGAATCCATGTCAAGTGTTTATTCATATCACATACATTTTTATAGCAATTTATATATTTGTATCATTGCAGTTTTATTTTAATTATTAAATTAATATGATTTTTACAATAGTCATGAGCTGCAGTGTGATATGATAATAAGATATTTTTGTACGGTTAAACTGTGCCATTATAACGTTATGATTGTATCTCTCTTTATGATTTCGAAAATGATGATCATTCAAAAAGCAACACAGCACTCAAGCGTAAAACGCACTAATCCTCAAGCCTTGATCTGCAGAAAATAACGATAAACCGTCCACTAAAATAATGGAAGCTCAGCTGGACGACTCCATGGCTCTCAGTAGGAACAGAGACTGTAGATTGTCACACTCGCTGGTGGGTGTATGAGAATTGAAGTCAACATCGCAATCTCTGCAGTTACTTGCCTTCTCTGTCGCACTTTTGACTTTTAGATCTAATCATGTACCAGAACTTCCACACTGATTTATTAGAGAGCTTGCGGAAGCGGGGCACATAGTGTCAACAAAGACGATAAAATAACACGTAACACGGGAATCTGCATTGGTCTGCCGTCTTATTGTACACAAACGCATGCATACTTTAGAATATAACATATATATATATGCAGTTTTCATAAGACGACAGCGGCGTCAAATAGTAGCTCTATCCAAGACTGAATAAGCGAATGGACGATCAGAAAACTCAATGGCTGAGGGCGTGATGGTGTCATCTCTTACCGCCGTGTGGGTCGCAACACTTGTGTTGCCTCCAGGCGTCTGTGTGTCTCAGGTGGATATCAAACTCAATGATTCGATTAAGTACCTCAAAAGGAAAGTAATGTCAGCATGTAAAGTTAGATGCTGTAATCATCACTTTTGATTTAGTAATCATCCATTTTTTAATAATCATTTTTTCTTCATCACTCTTCTTAACTTAAGTACCTCTAAAGGAAAGTAATGTCAGGGGTTACAAGGTGCAGTTGCTGTTCAAGGCTATCATCAACAAAATCATGAACATGCACATCATCAAGATTATCACCACCATCATCAGCATCATTTCATCAAAATCATCATCATCATCATCATCATCATCATCATCATCATCATCATCATCATCATCATCATCATCATCATCATCATCATCATCATCATCATCATCATCATCATCATCATCATCATCATCATCATCATCATCATCATCATCATCATCATCAACTTCATTTCATTATCTTTGACATTATTATATTTATCCATATCAATATCATCACTATCATCATCATCATCATCATCATCATCATCATCATCATCATCATCATCATCATCATCATCATCATCATCACCATCATCACCATTTTCATGTATTGATAATCATTATCATCAAAATCACATTCAACATTACCATTAGCAACATGATCATCATGATCATCATCATCATCATCATCATCATCATCATCAACAACAACAGCATCATCATCATCAATATCATCATCATTATCATCATTAATCATCGTCAGCAACATAATCTTTTTGTTTTTTAGCTCTATGTTCATTATTTTCTCTATTTTGCTCCTTTCCTTCTCAATCTAAGCCTTCTTTTCTATGTCTCTTTACCTCTCTGTCTGTTTTTCTCACCCCGTCTTTAAAAAAACGCATATATATGTTTATATATGTATATATATATATATTTTAAGATAAAGATATAAAGAGTAAATATATATATATATATATATATATAATGAAGAGTGTTGCATGATTATACTTTGTTGTTTTGGTTTTGTTTTTCAAAAGAGGGCAGAGCGATCCTTATACAAATTACAATATCTTTCTCTTTTCCCTGTCCCTTAGTTATATTTCTTGTAATCACTAATATCAGCCTGTATCTAGCGCTCTTTTAGCATGGCCAGGTCGACCTTTCTTGAGATTGCTTTTTATAATAATATTAATATAATACCGATAGAGCAAGTGTTAATCATATTTAAAACTTGAATGCCAAGCAAACTTTAATTTCAAAAGAAATTATGGCACGCCCAAAGGAAAGGAATTAAAACAATCATCTATGGATTGGTAATTTCATTATTTTAACAATTCTTTTTCTTGTTGATTAAAGCACCGGTCACACTGCGCATGTGGCATAAACAATAGATTATTACTTTAATAACTTTGCACGTCCATTCCGCAGATAAAGTTAATTATACTTATAGTTTTTATACTGATCTTGTGTCGTAAGTACAACATCATACTAACATATCGTATGTCGAGTTGCAAGTTTCCCGCGCCGTTGTGCTTACGTCTCTAAAACCTACTAATTAAATCTTACATTTTGAATTGTGCTAATCTGCCGTGAAGAAACAGTCTTCAATTATTGCCTTTAGGTGCGTTCTAATTTTACTGCGGACCGGCGGGTGGGTAGTTAGGTGGGGTGCAAACTGGTGCGTGTGGTGCAGCGTTGGTCTCTCTATCATGTGGTCCCTGGTCCAAAAACAGCCATGGATTTTCTTTGTTCTGGTTGGGTCGGTGTCAGTATAATGTAACGGCTGAGACATGTGTTATGGTATCTCCGCACTGCTTGTGTGTGGCAGCACCTAAAATTGTGCGAACTTCCTCTCGTGATTGGTTCACATTAACTTTTGTAGTCCTGACGTTAGACGTTTAAAAAATCGTTTTTTGTTAAATTAGAGCAATGAGAAAAAATGTGTGGTGTTACAGCTTGTCTGTCCATACTAGAGCTTATTCAAAACTAAAGGTGGACGCAAATTTACAAATTCAAACTTTATTTTTCGTTTCTACCTACCTATCTTTTCTATATATTTTGTGTTTGTGTGTGTGTGTCTCTCTGTTGCTTTTTATCTATGGTTTGCGATATTTAGTTTATAAGCCTGGGTATCTAACATTTTACTGCTAGAAGCTTAGCGTCTTTTCATTCCTTTCTCTCTCTCTCTCACTCACTATCTCTCATTCTCTTTCACTCTCTCTCTCTTTCTCTATCTATTTCTATCTTTCTCTCCCTCTCTCTTTATCTCTCTATCCCACTCTCTCTCCGACTTGAGCGGTTCAGACGCTTACAATGTTCATGGATTTGGTAAAAATCATATCATTCCTGTGTTTTGTTTTGTTTTTATGGGGGTGCTAAATTACCCTCGATTGGAAATGTACTGGAGGACCTGTATCTCTTCAGTAACATATTAATGTAAAGGTTTACACGTAAAAAGAACGAAAAAGGCGTTGCTGAGTCAGGGCGAATTTCACAGAACTTGGTCTTCATTTTTTTTGTAATTTTATCTTTTATGTGTGTTGTCACTCTCTGTTGATTCCTTTAAAAAACCTTTACGGAAGCGAGGACAGCAGCTGAGATTTGAACAACGGATATCTGGCTCTCAATCCTGATACTTTAACAACTGATTTTTTTTGTGCTTACTTCTCTTTTTTTTTAACCTCGATAATTTGTTTAGTTATCATTATCGTTATTGGATTTATTTTCGTTTGTTTGTTTGTTTTTGTTATGTTATTTAGAGTCTATGGTTAGCACTCTATAGGCTATATTGTAGACAGTTCCCAAGACTTAGTGTATAACAATGTAATGTGCTACCACACAGAGACAGTTTCGGGATACAAGGACTCCTGTCCCAGGCGGTCACATTATACTGACACCTACCGAATCAGTAGGGGACGAAATCAGAGAATTAACTTTGACTAATCATGGGTATCATACCAGGGCCTGGTGATAAGGAGACCAGCGCTCTACCACTTGCGCCAGTCCGCCCCCAGCTCAGTCGGTGGATCATACGTCTTGTATTCAGGGGTTCCAGTCCCGGCTTCCACTTCCGATCAGGCTGCCTTATTCTCTACTGATTGAGTATTTTGTCATTCAAAAGAAAAGAAAAAACACCCCATGCTAACTAGTAAAACGTTATGAACTAAACAAGAATTATTGTAAAGATGAACTTTTATTCACCCTGATGCAACCTTTTCCCTATACACCGATCACTTCTTACGCGAATCGATTTGTATTTCATACAAAGGACAACAACTCATGTAATGATTAAAATTCCTTGACTTGTATGAGTTGTCAGTTCATTACTGGCTGGGTTGGTGTTTTTACTGTTTGGGGTGACAAGTTGAGACAGCGGTCTTGACATCTCCGCTCTGTTCAGTGTAGAAGCACGTAACGTTGTCAGACGTTAGTCTCAGCACCCGTCTGCGAGTTAGCCTTGGTGTTGAACACGGGCGTTAAAAACCAACAATTCAAAACAACCACCTCTTAAAAATTACA
>RQTK01001268.1:7500-19951 GCA_003991915.1 Elysia chlorotica
TAAAAAATGTAGAAATACAGCTCGTGAGTTATGATAATGATGATGATGATGATGATGATGATGATGATGATGATGATGATGATGATGATGATGATGATGATGATGATGATGATAATAATATATGTACTGTTTCCATAACTCAAGTAAAAAGATGTTATGAATAACAAGCCGATGGCGAAAATAATAACTCGCATAAAGATGATAATTTCAAGATGATAATAACGATAATGACGATGAAGATTGTTTGGGCTGCTATAATAGGCATTTACGACACAGTGAGACAACTGTAAAAAAATGCTGATAGAGTCTTCAATCACTAGTGATTTTTAAAACACGCATATTGTGCAATCTATAATAATTATAGCTTTCATTTCTAAGTATTTTATCAACCTGTATGGCTGGTTTGTACCTGGAAGGTGATCATCATCATCATCTTAATCATTAAATTCATTTCGCTCTGGGCTAAACGCACGCCTTGTGACTAGATACGGGCATCACATGTACAGTACGTAATAATTATGGTGAGGTCGAGAGATGGCACTTTGGGATTGGATGTCCGGAGGCGACTTACCGAAGAAATAGCGATGTTATTAAAACTCCAACTCTTGAAGGTTGGCTGCGATCCACACAGATTTTCAACTGAGCTTTCATTTTTTTTCTAGCTTCGCGGTGTTGTCGTTGTTTTTCCTCCTTTAAACCAACGTGTAGGGATTGTTACATTTTACGTTTGAGTGTTTGATGCTATTTGACTGGTAAGCTAGATATATTAAACACAAAAACAAAAAACAACCAAATAATCTAAGCGTGCACCTAGACAATACCCTTTCGGTTATGTTAACAATAATTAGTAAGTGCTGTAACATTTTATGTTTTGTTTTGTGATGCTTTCTGGTTGGTCATATTGATATCAAAGTAATTATAGAACAAAATGTCAGAAAAATTATACAACTAAAACGGTACAAACATCTTAGATCATTTTAATTTTATGCGGTGGCTTACGATTATTGTAAACAATCATATTAGTTTGTTTAATCAGAATGTAAACACAATAAAACCATATTACTTGTTTTTATACATGAGTACAGGGCAATTGCAAACAATACATGAAATGGTGAATGCTTTTCTAGTCTGTACGCTGGTCTTCTCAATTGGGGTTTTGTCATAACTAACTTTAGAGATGACTCCAAAGGTATATCCAACTGACAAGCAATTTAGAAAATAAAATCATATTTGTTTTCGCATTCTTACGTTACTAGCTATGAACGCTTAGACTTTCTCTGAGCTTAAAGCATTAAAAATGTATTATATTCTTTGATTCGTATAAATATTAACTCGTTGAGTTACATTTTCGACACTACAAACTAATTTATTATACTTTTCAGGAGCAGTCCATGTAAGAAAATGGAGTTAAAGAAAAGTACATAATATTGCGATGATCAAAACACCCTAAACATTTATTTAAAAAATCAAAATGAAGTCACCAACTGAACAGAGAAAGACACACAAAAATAATTCAATCAGAATGGCTGTTAAAAGACGTGGTTGTTCACGAAAATCGCTGACAAAGGCTGTGGCTTGGCGCCTTATAATTCTTATATTTACTTTTAGTCATCAGAATACAGAATGTCGCACCTACGACTTACGGACATTTAATTACACACAAGTTTTGGGAAATATTCCTTCGAGCCCCATCGTGTCTCCTGAAAACGGTAACACGTCTGTTGAAGATGACGTTTCGGATGTTGAACACACTATAAATGCTCGTAAACACGATACACCAAAAGGACACCAGAAAAGTGTGACTAAACAAAACAACCAGTCGCTTATAACTACTCGTACCAACATCAGTCGCTTTGCTTCACTTGAATGCAACACCTCTGAACCTTTTACCAGCGTATTTTCAATGAAAACTCTAGGAAATGCAAACTTTCTTAAAAAATCAATCTCTACGGAAAATAAAACTGCCCACGACCCCTCGATTCTTCTGCCACCAATCCGGTCATTGATGAAAGCATCCTTAAAATTTTCAAACCGTTCAGGTTCTCCGGAGGAGACAGTGGGTCCCAGTGCAACCCTCAGTTGCCGAGGAAGGTGTGGAGACCGAGGCAACTTCCCCTGCTCCTGTACAGATATCTGCATCGTCCAGGGAAATTGTTGCTATGACATGACGATAGAATGTCCACAGATGCTTTTACCTGCCAAACTTCGATTCATGCACCTCAGATGGGTGGAGGTCGAATGTTCCAGCCTGACGTATACATTCATGATCATGTCTTGCCCTGGCCACTCAGGTGCTAACGGTGAAAATATCAGCGAAGCGCCTACTACTCTTTCAAGGCACGAAAAAAATGGCGGGGACAAATTTGGGAATGCTTCTTCTGACAGTGGGAAAACAACCGAACCATCGACATTCATCGGAGGCAACGCAGAACCATTTGACCAAGCTCTACGCGATACGACAGAATCGACTCCACAGGTAGATGACAAGACTCCCTCATTTGTCAGTACAATCACTGCTCTAATGTTGAATACCCCGGTAACGGATGTCTCCACGGGACTGGTTTACAGAAACCGTTCAGTCGCACAATGTAACGGAGTGCCGGATCTGTATATCATGCGCTGGCAGGTACAGGCACCTGTCATTGCGACAGATCTGAAAGCCCAAAATGTGGAGGTCTTAGATCAGATCTTGACCACCAAGATAGTCGTCTACATGATGCCCAATCTGCCCGCAAATGTTTCTACGGTGAGTCAATGCATCCCCAACTCAATTAGACATTACCGGGAAGAATGGATTACAGACCAACCACAACTAGAAACGCTGTGCCATTCTCGTGGTTTTACTTATCATCAAGTTAGAGTTCCATCAAAGATGTTTTTTGATAACATGTATTGCTTGATTTGCTACCTTGGATCTGCTGATAATTCAAGTCTGGTTTCAGACTACGAACCCTCGCAAAGGACATTCAAATTATCGGTTGTTTTGTCTCTGTCCAACGATGGCACTCTATCACTTTTGACTAAAGATTACAGTACCCCACCCAAGCTTTACTGGGACGCCCTAACGTGCTCCATTAACTCTTCAACAAGCGGAGATGGCCAATGCAGCACATCTAAATGCGCCCCGGGATACGAAAAACGCCCAGACGGCTCGTGTCGAATATTTAGAAGTACAAAGTTTTATTTTGGTAGGGATAACTGTATGTTTACTAGATCTAAGGAATTGGAGAGAAGGCTGTTATCTTTGATACAATGTTATCTAGAAACGGCTAGAAATGCAGAACTTCTTGCCGAAAGCGCCCGGTTTGACTTGGTTTACGACACACGCTTGGAAATTCCCCTACTGCAACTTGAAGTCGATGTGTATTATTTATACTTGCAATCCTATAATGACCAGTTTAATAATCGGAGAGAGCTATCACTTCTCGCCTATGCTGCTAACTTTTGCTGCGTTCCACTCGCGACTAATGTTACATGCCTAGGCACTTCTTGTCGATTGGGGGAGCTGGAAATGCAAGTCACTGCTTCATTAGACACTTACGATATAGGGATTAATAAACCTTACGTCGGAACTGAACTTGTCATAACGATTTGCGAGGTAAGTAAACGTGAAGATCAAAAGGAGTTTCATTCTATGGGATGTCAACAGGAACAGATATACGCTTCGCAGTTTGACTTCTTCAACTGGACAGCACAAGTTTCCTGTTTCGGGACCAATGTTGGTGAACAAACACTTCAGATGCAAAGAAGACACGCCTGTAGTAGCTCCCCCAAGCTTTTCGTCTACGAGAGTGGGTTGGTTGTCTTGGCCGCTGTGTTAGTTTTAAACACAGAGAGAATCTTGCCACGGCTACCTTAGCTGTATCTCAAGTCTGGTTAGTGGAGGGTTGGTGTTAAACAGGGAGGGAGTCTCTATCTGAAGTCTGATTAGTGAAGGGTTGGTGTTAAACACGGAGAGAGTCTCTATCTCAAGTCTGATTAGTGAAGGGTTGGTGTTAAACACGGAGAGAGTCTCTATGTCTGGTTAGTGGAGAGTTGGTGTTAAACACGGAGAGAGTCTCTATCTCTGATTAGTGGAGGGTTGGTGTTAAACACGGAGAGAGTCTCTATCTCAAGTCTGGTTAGTGGAGGGTTGGTGTTAAACACGGAGAGAGTCTCTATCTCAAGTTTGGTTAGTGGAGGGTTGGTGTTAAACACGGAGAGAGTCTCTATCTCAAGTCTGATTAGTGGAGGGTTGGTGTTAAACACGGAGAGAGTCTCTATCTCAAGTCTGATTAGTGAAGGGTTGGTGTTAAACACGGAGAGAGTCTCTATCTCAAGTCTGATTAGTGAAGGGTTGGTGTTAAACACGGAGAGAGTCTCTATCTCAAGTCTGATTAGTGAAGGGTTGGTGTTAAACACGGAGAGAGTCTCTATCTCAAGTCTGATTAGTGAAGGGTTGGTGTTAAACACGGAGAGAGTCTCTATCTCAAGTCTGATTAGTGAAGGGTTGGTGTTAAACACGGAGAGAGTCTCTATCTCAAGTCTGATTAGTGAAGGGTTGGTGTTAAACACGGAGAGAGTCTCTATCTCAAGTCTGATTAGTGAAGGGTTGGTGTTAAACACGGAGAGAGTCTCTATCTCAAGTCTGATTAGTGAAGGGTTGGTGTTAAACACGGAGAGAGTCTCTATCTCAAGTCTGATTAGTGAAGGGTTGGTGTTAAACACGGAGAGAGTCTCTATCTCAAGTCTGATTAGTGAAGGGTTGGTGTTAAACACGGAGAGAGTCTCTATCTCAAGTCTGATTAGTGAAGGGTTGGTGTTAAACACGGAGAGAGTCTCTATCTCAAGTCTGATTAGTGAAGGGTTGGTGTTAAACACGGAGAGAGTCTCTATCTCAAGTCTGATTAGTGAAGGGTTGGTGTTAAACACGGAGAGAGTCTCTATCTCAAGTCTGATTAGTGAAGGGTTGGTGTTAAACACGGAGAGAGTCTCTATCTCAAGTCTGATTAGTGAAGGGTTGGTGTTAAACACGGAGAGAGTCTCTATCTCAAGTCTGGTTAGTGGAGGGTTGGTGTTAAACACGGAGAGAGTCTCTATCTCAAGTCTGATTAGTGAAGGGTTGGTGTTAAACACGGAGAGAGTCTCTATCTCAAGTCTGATTAGTGAAGGGTTGGTGTTAAACACGGAGAGAGTCTCTATCTCAAGTCTGGTTAGTGGAGGGCTGGTGTTAAACACGGAGAGAGTCTCTATCTCAAGTCTGGTTAGTGGAGGGTTGGTGTTAAACACGGAGAGAGTTTCTTTCTCAAGTCTGATTAGTGTTAGTGGAGGGTTGGTTTTAAACACGGAGAGAGTCTCTATCTCAAGTCTGATTAGTGGAGGGTTGGTGTTAAACACGGAGGGAGTCTCTATCTCAAGTCTGATTTGTTGAGGGTTGGTGTTAAACACGGAGAGAGTCTCTATCTCAAGTCTGATTAGTGGAGGGTTGGTGTTAAACACAGAGAGAGTCTCTATCTCAAGTCTGATTTGTTGAGGGTTGGTTTAAAATTAAGCTAAGACCCATTAGTTTTTTTATTGTCGTCGAAAGGTCTTTGGTTTATTAATATTTGAAAAATAAAAAGCAAGTATACAGAAAAAAGAGGAATGAGTAAATAAAATTATTTTGCAATAAAATGTTGTTGTTGTTGTTGTTAAAGTTGTTGTTGTTTTTTTTTTTTGTTTGTCACTATAAAAGAGAATCAGTGATTTGGCGGTGTGCTGAAACCCATCAAATCGTTTCTTTAGTTTATAAACGTATAGGAAACTTTTTTGTCGCCCACATTAGTTCACTCAATGATAAACCAAGTTGTTGTAAACCAAACCCTTTTCTTTTTCCAAAAGTTTGAAGTAGATCCCTGATTAGTGGAGGGCTGGTGTTAAACACTGAGAGAGTCTCTATCTCTGATTAGTGGACAAATTAAGCTGAGACCCATTAGTTCTTCAATGTCGTGGAAACGTGTTAAGTTTATTAAGAGTTGAAAAATAAAAAGCAAGTATACAGAAAAAAGAGAAATGAGTAAATAAAAATCTTTTGCATTAAAATGTTGATGTTGTTGTTTTGTTGTTGTTGTTATTTTGTTAAGAGAATCAGTGATTTGGCGGTGTGATGAAACCCATAATAGTTTCTTTAGTTTATAAACGTATAGGAAACTTTTTCAGTCGCCCACATTTGTCCACTCAAAGATAAACCAAGTTGTTGTAAACCAACTTCTTTTCTTTTTCCAAACGTTTGAAGTAGGGTACCGAGATTTCGTTGCAAATGCAACAATTACTTTATGTAAAGTTTTACTCTCCTTTTTCCCGGTTTCGTTTTGTTTGAGTTTTCTTTTTATTATTATCACTAGTTGAAGGTCCGCGAATTCGCGGATTTGAAAGTTTAAATCAATATTCATGGCAGTGGCGATGTAGATCTAATTCGTGTGGGTCTATCTGCTTCTTGTGGTGGTGTAGCATTTCTAAAGCTAGGTCTAGGTTGTGGAGATCTAGATCTATGTCTGTTTTCACTTTGTCGTAAAACTAGATTTATATATCGATCAGTATCAGTAGGCCTAGATGTTAATGGCTGATCAAGTGCTGTATTGTCATTGTTTGGGGCAGTTAGCAGTGTAGCCTGACTAAATTAAATGTGAGGTGGAGGCGTTAGTGGTGATGTAAATCTAGATCTAATTCGTGTGGGTCTATCTTCTTTGTGTGGTTGTGTAGAAGATCTGAAGCTGGGTTTACGTTTTTGAGATCTAGATCTAGATCTATGTCAGTTTTTACTTTGTCGTGGATCTAGATCTAGATTTCGACCAGTATCCGTAGGCCTAGATCTGGATGTTTGATCATGTGATGTTTGTGTTTGCTTGGTTGAGTGGATTTGATTTTGATTGTGTGTCGATGCCAAGTAGATCTATCTGGATCGTCTTAAACGACGTCTCTTTTTCTCACATGCCACTGTAATAGATCTAACTTAGATCTAGATCTCCACAATTAAATTTAGCTGATGATACAGTTGAGTCATGCTTCTTGGTCAAATAATTCAGATCTAGATTTTAGATTCTAGTTTTTTTTTTTAAGTGACTGGGTAAGTCTGCGGTGATAAAATTTTTAGAATTACCGCTCTCAAGTACAAAAAAGCACATCGTTTTTACCCCATAAACGCGCTACTTTAAAAAAAAAAGGAAGAGGCAAGAGATTGACCTATTAATACAGATTGCCTTTTGCGGAGGCGTACATTGAATTTTTATATAATATCAAAGGTCTATTAAAACATTGCCTTTTAAAAAGTGAGTGGTCAGTATGTCCCTAATCTGATGTATAGTGGTTCATAAAACAAATGTTTTGTAATTTATGGAGATGGGCAAAAATCGAGATGGGGAGCACACAATGAGCACTAATTTTTTTTATATATAACTAGTTGAAAGTCAGTGAATTTAAGGGATTAAAAGTTTAAATCAATACCCATGTTGGCATTGATATTATGTTAACAGAAAATAGTGTACTCACCATTGTAATATTAATGCTGATTTGAAGACAACATTATTGGTGTAGCTTGTAATAGCCATAGAGCCATGATGGCGGTGTCAATGCAAATTGCAAACCATTAGGCCTGTAGCTTTTAATTCTTGACATAGCTACATACAACTGATCAGTAGGCCTAGATATGTTTGGTTGATCAAGACAGTGCTGTGTTGTCAGTGTTTGGGGTAGTTAGCAGTGTAACTGTCAGGTGGACGCGTTAGTGGTGGTGTAGATCTAGGGTGTAATCTGTTTGGGTCTATCTTCTTTTTGTGGTTTTGTAGCAGACCTGAAGCTGGGTCTACGTTGTGGAGATCTAGATCTATGTCTGTTTTCACTTTTTCGTAGATCTAGATCTAGATTTAGACGAGTATCAATAGGCCTAGATATGGATAGTTGATCATGTGATGTTTGTGATTGTTTGGTTGAGGGGATTTGATTTGGATTGTGTGTTGCTGCTAAGTAGATCTATCTGGGTCGTCTTAAACGACGTCTCTTTTTCTCACCTGCCACAGTAATAGATCTAATCTAGGTCTAGATCTTCCACAATTAAATTTCGCTCATGATACAGGAGTCGTGTTTCTTGGTCAAATAATTCAGATCTAGGTTCTAGATTATTCTTGAGACATATAACTTTGTTTTTAAGTGACTGGGCAAGTCTGCGGTGATAAACTTTTTAGAATAACCGCTCTCAAGTGCAAAAGTGCACAACATTGTTTTTCCCCTAAACGCGCTACTTTTACAAAAAGGAAGAGGAAAGAGATTGACCGAATAATACAGTTTGGCCTTTGTGGGAGGTTACATTGAATTTTTATATAATATCAAAGGTGTAATTTAACGTTGGTTTTTTTTTTAAGTGGTGGTCGGCATGTCCCTATTCAGATGTATAGTGGTTCATAAAAAATGTTTTGTAATTTTCAAGTGATTGAGTAAGTCTGTGGAGATGGGCAAAATTCGAGGCGGGGAGCCCACACTGGGCACTAAATGTTTGTATATATAGATATATTATTTGATTTAGTCTAAATATCTGTAGCTTTTTTGTCATTCCCAGTAATATTCCATATAGATAGGCTAAGCAACGCGTCGGCCGTGGAACAGGCAAGTCGAAATACGACCTTCACTCAAAGGGTTTAAACATGAACCTCGGTTTAGATTGATTAATTATTTATTTTAAGAAAGGAATCCTATTGAGAGTACAGCGAATATGAGATATTCGCTATATCAAGTCTTAGACATTGTCTTTTTTACCAGCTCAACTTTCCGGTAAATTGATAAAAGTTAGTGAACATATTATAATTATGAAATACAAATACAACTCACCTCCAATGTGATCAGAAAGTATACAGTCACAACATAAGCTAATGTAAAACGACGATTAAGTCGAACAGAAAATAAAATACCAATCACTTTCATTGTTCGGTGACTTTGCCTTCTGTTTTTGGACGCCTTGGATTATATCCATTTAAATCTTAAGTTTACTAAACGTTGATGCAGATCAGTTTTCTGGTTAGTCTGACATTATTTTTTGTTTTGTTTTTTAATCCCGTCAGATCCGCGCTAGAAGATCTACACCGAAGCCTCTTTAACGATAAAACAAATCTACCAATTGACAGCATTGAAGACATGTTTGCGAAACAAGAGTAAAAGTGATCTATCCCAATGTATTTAACACCATAGAACAGAACACAAGTAATGTATATGCGTATTGAACTCATTGCTTTTGTTTAGCCTACTCAGCCTGAACAGCAACAATGCAATCTGATCGCCGTTCGAATGTACCACGATAGGACAAAAATGTCTCTATATTGATCTCTTGTCTGTCTGTCTGTCTGTCTGTCTGTCTGTCTGTCTGTCTAAAGATTTAATTTTCTAAAGACAACAGTTTTGTTCAGCCTTCTTTTAGAATAATGTCGCAACGTAAATCCCAAAGACATTGATTTGATTTCTAAGTTTAAAGGTTAGAAATTCTTGTAACATTTCGACTACCGCTACTTCGAAAATGATTCTATTGTGGGTTTGTTTGCTAGGATTTTTTACGTCCATTATAAGCAACTTGACTATCCCGTAGGTAGGTCCCAATCCTAACGTCTGACAATTTTACATGTTTTCACACAGAGACAGGGCGGGTATACCAGGACTTTTACCACATCTCGTCACATTTACTGACACCAACAAGGCAACCTATGTAGATAGAACATGTACCCTCCAATAGTAAACTTCGTGCTCAAAAGTGCTGGCAACATTGCACTAAAAACTAGATACCAAAATTACATTATTTTAATACATTGTGAAAGGCGAAGTATAAATTATTCACTTTCACCATCTGCTAAAAACCTGTATAACGTAGCGAGTGGTAGACTATTTTTATCTTGCAAGATTTAGGCAATTTCCTTTTGAGCGATTTATTTTAAGGATTTTCAAAAATGTATAAAGGATAAACCATTTTATTTTTTATTCTTTTGAAATGGTAGGATTGCAATTCAATACAAAGAGAAGTGGAAGTACATACGCAATTCAACGCACACAACAATGTCGTGTGTGCAGAGTTATGGAAAGATTAGACCAAGATTACGTGCAGTCCAGCCAATTATTAAACCTCAGAACATAGATCACTATCTCTAACACATGCCCTAAGAACACTTCAGAACAAGCGCCGTGTTACCAGTGCCACACTAACTAAGCCATAGGTCCAACACCACTGTGCTTACATCACTGGTCAGATAGCCCTTGGCTGGACCCACAGACCAATTCATTAATTTTATTAGTTCTGGTCACTTTTGCATTCCAACTTGGTTGTCGAATTCCATTGTAAAAATGCCTTTCCATTTAGAAGACTTTGTTCCGGCCACTTTCACCCCAATGAAGGAGAATGGGTAAAGTACATTTTATATTTAAGCTTTAGATAAATGGTCAAGAAATTATATAGAATAAAAAAAATTATTCAAGCTGTAGTTATAGAGTATAATGAACTATTCAAGCTGTAGTTATAGAGTATAATGAATTATTCAAGCTGTAGTTATAGAATAAAATAAATTATTCAAGGTGTAGTTATAGAGTATTATGAATTATTCAAGTTGTAGATATAGAGTATAATGAATTATTCAAGTTGTAGATATAGAGTATAATGAATTATCCAAGTTGTAGATATAGAGTATGATGAATTATTCAAGTTGTAGATATAGAGTATAATGAATTATCCAAGATGTAGTTATAGAGTATAATGAATTATCCAAGCTGTAGATATAGAGTATATAATTATCCAAGTTGTAGATATAGAGTATAATGAATTATCCAAGCTGTAGTTATAGAGTATAATGAATTATCCAAGCTGTAGTTATAGAGTATAATGAATTATCCAAGCTGTAGTTATAGAGTATAATGAATTATCCAAGCTGTAGTTATAGAGTATAATGAATTATCCAAGCTGTAGTTATAGAGTATAATGAATTATCCAAGCTGTAGTTATAGAGTATAATGAATTATCCAAGCTGTAGTTATAGAGTATAATGAATTATCCAAGCTGTAGTTATAGAATATAGACATGTAGTTATAGAGTATAGAAATAGAAATATAAATTATTGAAGCTGTAATTTTTAAGTATGCATACAATGTATATAAATTATCCAAGCTGTACTTTTAAAGTACATGTAATAATTATCTACGCTATATTTTAAAAAGTATGTAAATTATCATACAAACTATTCTCTACAATTATTTCAAGTCTGTTTTTTTTTAGAAGTTGTTTTAGAAGCTCATACTTATGAGATATTTTTTTTTATTA
Source organism: Elysia chlorotica (assembly GCA_003991915.1). Taxonomy (NCBI): domain Eukaryota; kingdom Metazoa; phylum Mollusca; class Gastropoda; family Plakobranchidae; genus Elysia; species Elysia chlorotica. The sequence continues at coordinate 18,800 of RQTK01001268.1, forward strand.
TTGTAACTGTCCATCTGAATTAAAGGATGCATGTGTTTGTAAGAGAGAGACAGAGAGAGGGGGTGGGCAATAAAAGAAGAGAGAAAGAGAGGGTTGGGGAGAGAGATACAGGGAGAGGCACAGAGAGATGGGGGGGGGGGGGGGGCAGAGAAAGACAGAGAAAAACGATACAGCCCCTGACGCATTGAGCCATGTGTTTGTAAGACATAGAGAGACACAGAGATAGACAGAGAGGGGGGGGGGGCAAAGAGAAAAAAAGAGACAGTGAGAGAGACAGAGAAAAAATACTGAGGAACAAACGATATAGACCTAGACACAAAGAGTGTATACTATGAGTATGTAAGAGACAGAGCGAGAGAGAGAGAGAGAGAGAGAGAGAGAGAGAGAGAGAGAGAGAGAGAGAGAGAGAGAGAGAGAGAGAGAGAGAGAGAGAGATAGACAGATAGACCGACAGAGAGACAGACAAACAGACAGACAGCCAGACAGACAGACAGACAGACAGACAGACAGACAGACAGACACACAGACAGACAGACAGACAGACAGACAGAGACAGAGACAGGGGCAGCGAAAGAGGATATGAAAAAGTACAACATAACTATATAGTCCAGGCATAATTAGACTAATTGAGTAAGTGAGAGAGAAAGGCAACGAGTGGTAAGTACACCTCCACGGTAGATTACAACTTGTCGAAAGCCTTCATATTCGCATAGCTCAAGACGAGTCGCAAGCTAATGCGACGTTGTTCATATGACCCATCAGATGATGCTCTACTACTTTTCTCTTTTTGATATCCCAATCAGTGACATAAACATCGAGGCTATCGATAGTTACCAGAGGTTCCTGAAAGACAGAGGAATATGCTTCGTTTACAGTGAGTATCGCACATATCGATAAATAATAGTCACCAGTAGTGGATCAAACGTCGCGAATAAAAAAATCTTTCTTGCAGGCAACATTTCTAACCCTTTCCATCTCCTCACAGTAAACGGCTCAACAGGTGAAGGCACATCACTCACCCTGCAAGAAAGGAAAGAGATCACGGAAAAATGGGTAGAATTGTCTGCGATGGAGGGAAGGTGAGTATGTCTTATAATATTAATATTATTATTATTATTATTATTATTATTATTATTATTATTATTATTATTA